>CAJNOI010000401.1:0-55374 GCA_905250115.1 Adineta steineri | reverse complement strand
TTTTGACTTAATCTCTTTTTAGTATCAATCGATACTGTTCGTATCATCGTTGATGGTATCGATCGACGTATTATAAAACAATTTGATATTAACATAATTGAAAATGGTATTAAATTATAAATAATAACATGAATTTTTTCCCATTTAGGAAATATATAATACGGATCATTTGGATGTGAATAACATATAATACAAGTTCGTTTTTCAAATGGTATACAATTTGATTGTTGATATCCATTTAAGAAAAGTAAATGACTATTAATAAGAACTATGATTATCGTTACAATGAGAATAATATAAATAACATAATTAGCTCGACCTATTTTTCGATGCCAAAATAAAAAATGTATATTAAGACATCGATCGAGACTAACTAATGTTAGATACCATGATGAAAGTTGTAAACTAACAAATGCCATAAAAGATATAAAACGACATAATAGAATAGATGAATCTTCTAGATCATTTTGATATGGATTAATTAGATGTTTATAAAATAAATTTAAATTCCATGAATATAATGAACTAAGATCAGCAATAGCTACAGCTATTAAATATCTCATGGTTGTATATTGTCTTAAATTCGGTCGGAGAAGAATAATTATCGTTAAAATATTTCCTTATTAAAAAATAAAAGTAAAATTTCATTTATTTGATATGTTAATTTACCTATGGTTCCAATGATGATAAGAAATAATGCATAGATAGCTAAACCATACAAAATTGGATGATGAAAAAGTACAGTACTTTCTGAAATCGTATTGTTCCATATTATCGATTCGGTCGATAATGAATAATTGTTAGTGAACATATTTGAACTAGAAATTATATAAAAGAAGCTTAAAACAAGATATCTATGTTTCCAATTTGTTATTTGAACAGATTAATATTACATACATGATTTCCTGTTAATACTACATGATCTTCACTAAATAATATCTCTTCTTGTAACTACATATAATATACTCGTCGGAAATAAGGAACACAATTGTTCGTTTTTTTCTTCCTTATTAGACAAGCCGTCTGTTAATAATAATAATACCAATAAAGAGTAACAGATACAAATGCTCTTTACTTGTTGATCCATTGTGTCTTTGTACATATGATGTAAGATTAATAGAATTAATCAGCATGTCAACAATTTTGTTGTATATCTAATAACAAATATATTCATGCTGTGCTTCATTAAATATTAGATTTGCGTGTATCAATAAAGTGATGACATATATCATTCCCAGTACATTCACATATTTATTCTGAAAGAGAAGAGTTTGAAGATCGATTGTATTAGATGAAAAGAAGACATGTGTAAGAATGATTAGGCAAATAGGTATTAGAAAAGAGAAGCAAAATAAGTTAATTTGATGTAGATATTTTTAAACTCGATAGACTCAAGAATACGATTACAATCCGAAGGATATATATATAAATGGATCCTCTGTATCGCCACTATATCCCATAGATTCTCTGTATTATCATTGTAGTCCAAGGATCCTTTAGATCATAGTTGTATCCTGTGGATGCCGGAATTCCACAATCCGCTTTTCCCCCCTTGGATAGACTAGTTAAACTTAATTTTTCATCTTTGATTTGAATAGATCAAGCTAATAATAATTAAAATTGATATTACATAATAAATTTTCTTTGAGAAAATCCATAAAAAAAGGATTGTTTTTTTTTTATTCACATATAATATTAGTTATTAACAAATTTTCATTAGTATTACCACTTGCCTAATGATTGTCTTAAATTTGAAAAAGTTGGTCGATCATTTGCTTGAAATTTCAAACATTCACATATGATTTTTTCATAGAAATCATTTGGACATAAATCTGGCTTCTCGTGAACATGTCCAGTGCTTACAGCTGATTGAATCCATGCATGAATATTTTCTGCATAAGGATCTTCACCTTTTAACCAAATTTCAATCAGTACAATGCCAAATGCCCAGATATCTGATTTAATTGAATAAGCAGCTTGATCATTGAGTAATTCAGGTGCTAACCAACGTGTTGGTAGTTTTTGTGAAAGAGCCTCTTCACGTCGACCCGTATCATTCGTATCTATAATAGTTGATAATCCAAAATCACCAATTTTTACTTTCTTACTACATCGACTAAGAAGAATATTGCGACAAGCTAAATCACGATGAACATAATTTCGATGTTCTAAATAAGCCATACCAGTTGCAATATCTTTTGCAAAAGATAATAAAACAGAAAATTCAGGTAAATTTGGTAATTTTTTCAACCATGCTTTTAAATCTCCATTTTGCATAAATTCAGTTATTATAAGAAGTTGATTCGTACCTGGACTTTGTGAAATACCATATAATGATATGATATGTAAATTTGTTAAATTTTTCATTGCATCAATTTCTCGTTCAACTGCTTTATTGACTCCATTTACATGTAGTTTTTTTACAGCTATTGGAATTATTCTATCTTTTATATGCCAATTAGCACGTGCTACTTCACCAAAATAACCTCCACTAATTTTCTCTTCAATTTTCAAGTCATCAAACGGTATATTCCAAATTTTTTCATCAAATTCAATTGAATATGGCAATATGTCTGTTAAAGGAATAACAGAACGTACACGTTTATCATTTATAAGTTGTCGAAATGATGGAAAAAACGTATGTTGAAGTGTTACTTCTTGAGGAAAATAGAAACATTTATTTGATGAATTGATCCATATTAGATAATCCCAAGTTAAAGTGTTATGTTGCTCATTACCTTGTAAAATAGTCAAGACAAATGCATTTGGACTACTTGCACTATTTCGAATAACATAAGCACCTAGTACATTATGTCGTACAAGACATTGTTGTATGATACCAAGACCATATATACCTAATCGAAGTGGAGTTTCTACATCGAGTCGAACATATGTTTTTGATATGATACCAGAATGACCCGATCGTAAATGATGAACACGTAACTCATAAGAATTGATTTCTTCAATCAATTTCATCTCATCCTCGATTTCGAATGATATTTCATTAGGTTTTGTACTATGATAGGATTCTATGGCAATATATATAGGGATATGACGTTGTGCATGTGATTGATCTTCTGGCTCAGGTGGTTCCGGTACTATTGATGTTATAATTGGTTCTTTTTCATACGCATGTGGATTCGGTTCTCGGATGTTAGAAAGTTCGAAAACTTTGCGTGTAGGATGTGGTGACGATTTTAATGGATCACGAGGAAAACATCTTGAAAATATGCAACCCATTACCTTTCTAACAAATTTCTAAAACAATACTGTAACTTATAATATTACCAACATTTTTTCTTTTGTCTATGACAAACAATGTTAGTATATTATACTTTAGACACAGAAAAAAACAGTAAACAGTGCGCACATTATCTACTTGTCTGAAGAATAGAATAAGTTAACATTTGACATAAAGATAAGATTTATGACACACCTGCTTGGAAATATATGTATATAAATTTATAATAAACCAGCTTTGTCGTTTTTTTAATGATGGTATGACAGTAGTTCTGTGTGATTTATAACAAAATAAGTTTGAAAATCAGGAACTAGTATGATGATTTTTTGTGTATAGGAAATTCTATGACTTAGTAAATAAACTATTACTTATCTTCTATTGAAAGGATGTAAAAAAATAACCAACTAATTAACTTAAAAAATATAGAAAAAAGCATTTTTTTCAACACGTACTTCAATAGTCATGAATAAACTTTCTCTGCGACTTTGCAGGAGTAAGATAAAAGTTTGTATTACTAAGTAAATAGACTAATGTGACGTCATTATAACTATATCTTTCATGAATCAATAAAGTATCAACATTTTTTCGAATTTATTTATATATTTTGTACTAATATGACCTTAAGAAATTAGCTACAAAGTTTAAAAACGCACTACTATTTCCCTAAACTCTATTCGATCAATTAAACGTACATGATGATTGTGTTAAACGCATGAAAACAAATAAAAACAATAAGATCATATAATTATGTGAGAATTTCGTAAATTGTAATAACAGATGTTAATTATAGTTTATTAATTATTAACATAAATTATCTTTTCCTCTCACAATTCAATCTCAATTCAGGTACATTCAAACTGGCAGAGAGATTTAGGCTATCTTCTCATGCATTTTCACATCGATGTTGAAAATACTTAAATACAATTCAAGTCAATTATATATTTTGTATGACTATCGTGGTTTTTCCAGAAATATGATATAAAATTTACATATATAATAATTTTTATTATAATATAAAAAACAAAAAAAATAATTTCATTACTTTTATAGCTGCTTGGCTAATAGTTTTTAAATTAAATACTACAAAACAAAATAAACTGTTAATGAAATTCAATCGCAAACAAAGAATTAACACGTTCGTTTTCCGATGTATTTCCACCGAACACATAGAACGTATTTTTTATCGTTGCACCGGCATGCCAACCACGTTTTCCACCAACAGGTTTTTCAAATTCAACATGTTTCGTTTGTACACGCTCACCATTTTCTTTTGTGGGTTGAATAAGAATAACATCATCAGCAAATTCACCTGCACCTGCATGACCTAATTCCGATGGATCTTGCTCACCACCATGTCCAATCATTACACCATTAAGACATCCATAAGCAAAAACACTACGTGGTGAAATTTTTGAATCCTTCAAATATGTCCATGATTGTGTTACTAAATCAAAACTTGCAATATCATTTAATTCTGTTCCACAAAAACCACCGAACACCCAAAGTGCACTATTGAGATAAACAAGTGCACAACCACCACGTTCTACAAGTTCTTGAGAATTAGGTGAAGCTAATTGTCTCCATTGTTTATTACCCGTATCATACTGCCATAAATTATTCAAACGAATATTTTCACAACAACCACCAAAAACATATAACTGATCAGCACTACTAACCATTGAATGATAACTTCGTTTTTCCGGCCATACTTCTTTATCAGAAATTTTTTTATATTGCTCCCATTCTTTCAGATCAACATCATATGCGTACAATTCATCTGATGTACTATCTTTCATATCTACCAATGTTCGACCACCAAAAATATACATCCTAATCAAAGTAATAGTGCAATATAATTAAAAAAATAACTTTTAATAGATGGATATATAACTCATACATTGAATTTCTATTCTAAAGTAAGATTATCTATTTATCCCAAATTTAATATCTGGAGAGAAAGACTAATCATTTTGCTTGAAAATTAAAACTCGTGATTTTTAGCTGTTCGAATATATTTTACTCTAAGTAAAGTAAGAATTTACTTATGTTCTACAGCAGCAGCTGCATGTCCACATCTTGGTTCTGGTCGATCACCACGATTAACCAACAAACGTTTCCAATGATTATCAGCGATATTAAACTGCCAAACATCATTATCGATTGGTATACGCGGTTCATGTTCACCACCGAATACATACAAATAATTCTCAATTGCTGTTAGTGTATGACTACTTCCTATTCAAATAATTTATTTGTCGATTTTATTTTCAATAAAATACACTTACGTGGACTTGGAATCTCATCATATTGCTGTATAGATCGTTCAATAACTTCCTTAATTAAAATAATAAGATTTATTTTTATTTCAGATATTATAAAGTATTCTCTACCCTTGACATCGACAATAAAGACAAAAAAAAATAGATAATCTAGAAAAATGATTATAAACAAACACTTGTTAAATGAAGATTAATTACAGTTTCAATAGCTGTTTTAAAAGCATTTATTCTCATATGAAAATTATCTAAATATTTCGGATAGTTTTGTCGAATAAAAAATTCATTATTATCTTTTAGTTTTTCTACTTGATTTTCATTATTATCAAGTGAAAAAACATAATTTTGCCATTGCTGTTGAAAATTATCTGTCGTAGAATATAATTCACATGCACACGTTTCACTTATCTGATTTTCATCTGATAAATACCAAAGATGACCATGAATTCGATCAATAACATAATCATTATCATTTTGAGCACAAATAACATGTCGAAGAGTATTGAATAAAGCGTGTACAGCTAAATTATTAATCTGACTTTTTAAGAAAAGTATTTGCATACTTTCAGAACAACCACCACCATATAATGCTTGTTTAGTTCGAACAGTATTTGTAAGAATATGATGACTAGCATTCATACATTCCTATTTTAAATTAAATACAATAGATTTATGATAGAAGTCTGCAATCAGATCATATTCTCAATTTTAAACATGACTGTCCACCAGTTGAGGGTGTGAAGGGGGTGTGGCTGTCGAAACAAAATTACTTCACACACCCTTAAGATTTTTTGTTACAAAAATATTTATTGATCTCGATAAGTCCTGCTCGATCTGCTTTCAGCACTATCCAATGTGTCACTAATCCGTAGATATTCCAGCTTCGATCGAAATTTTTGACTAGTAGTCGCAAGTCACGGCGTCAACGCAGAAGGTCATTACCATTGAAGGTTACTATTATTATTTATAATTCATACACCCTCGCTTCATTACATTCAGACGTCTTGAGATAACATCCCAAGGTAACGTCCCGAGGTTATATACAAAGGTAAACAAGTAATGACGATGGAGGTGTGAAAAATATCAATGGTAATTACTCAAATATACTATCTTACTAAGACTTTAATATATGAAAAAAATTACTTTAAGTTCTAGAAGAGCTTGTTCTGTATTTGAACAAAGTAAAAGTGTATGAAATGGTCGAGTTTGATTAAAAAATTGAAGAAAATTCTTTTTTCCAATTCCAATTTGTTTTATTTCAGTTAATGTACCAAAATATCGTTCATCAAGTGTATCCAATGCTAATGTTTCAATTGGTTGACATCCTAAATAAACTTAATCAATCGATAATTCATAACGAAATATATTTTCTTTTACCAGTTAAATAACAAAAATGAGATGTATTTTGTCGACTAAGTCGATCGATTGTATCGATTCCATATTGTTTTAATTGTACTTTAATCGTTGGATGAATAACCTGAATATTTTCATAATTTTAATTGCAAGAAAAATGACAAAATCTTATTCAAACCTTTTGACAAAGAATTAATCCACCGTTGTGTAATTGTTTATATGCAATAATTTGTTTTGCTATTCGATCCGCTATATTATGAATCCATTCAAACATTTGTTCTTCTGTTTCAATATGATCTACATCATTAATTGTATAATCTCCCGCTAAAGATATAGTAAAATAAAGACAAGACCGGGTTGTTTTCGAACATAAAGAAGAATTAATTGATGAGATTTCATAAAGTAAACCATCAAATAAATTTGTTTCTTCAACAGATAAACCTTCAATTGTTAAAATAAGTTGTTGTTCAGATAAATTTATTAGTGTTATATTTTCAAGAAATGTTTTTACAGATAAAAGACATAATTGTTCTCGTATTAGATCCGAATTATTATATACTAATGATTTACAAATAACAGCACGAACAATTGCTAATAATTGATGTATAGAATTAAATGTAATTGTTTCAAATGGAATAATCATTTGATCAATTAAATTTAAACATTGTTCAAATAATAATACTTTTTTATTTGAATCTATTGATAGATCACGAAATTGTTTGAGAAAAGTACAAAATAGAATACTAAAATAAAGACCACCATCATGATAAGTAGTTATTTGTTTTTGTATAGCAACTGATAGTAGACGTGAAATAAGATGTCGACATTTTAACTGATATTGAATACGACTACTTATTGATGTACAAATACTCATTGAATTATCAAGTGTTTGAATTAATTTAAGACGACCATTTGAACCGTAAGATGACGAAAAAAATGAAAGAAGACGAGAAATAATTAAATAATCATCATTAGTTAAAAAGGATGACATGATTAATTAATAGATCATTTTTAAAGAAGATTTGTTAAATGAATAGTCATGAGATCGAAATCAACTATTATTCAATTCATAGAATATCTATAATAAAAATATATTTATGTTTTCGATTATTAAAATAAGACGTCTCAAACTCGGCTAGGACGAACGTATTTGCACTCAACCTTTACACGTACTTTTTCAAGTAGAAAGGACAAGTATTTACAAGTTTCACTTATACGTTGCACTTAAAAAACGGAACAATGTCTATTTTTGTAATCGAAATAATTCTTGTTTCATTAGAATTTTAGAGCTTTCCTCATAACGCTGGAGCGATGTTTTAACCAAAAAATGACACATCTCACTCTTATTGGAATTTTAAGTTGAGTCTTATGCTCTGCTCTTTTATCCTGTTTACGTCTCACTTTCAATTATAGCGGTATTTTGATTTTATAATCGAATCTGAATATAAGTTTGAAATGGTAAAATATTTTCAAAGTCAAGATGACCCACAAGCGTAATAAAAAATTAAAACAAAAAATTATAAAAGCAATCAAATTAAGAGAGAGCTTTAATACTATTTCGTAAATGAAATTCTGCTTCACATGTAAGAATATCACACTTCTAAAAACTTCATGATGCATCGACATTCGTCATAATAAGAACTCGTTCAATTGGTATGCTGACGATGATTGTATAGAAAATAAAGATAGATCTAGATGAAAACATGTGTGCGAACAGCTGGATGAGACAAAAGAGAACAATAAAGAAAATTATTTTAAGACTTGTTAAAACAGACTAAACAGCATATCGTATAAACAAGAACTAGGAATGTATACTTTTTAATAGTGGATGTTTCTTTATTGTCAAATAATAATCTGAAATTAAGAAAAAAATTATACTAACTGTTTATTAGAATCTACGAGCATAGAACGATATTATATTAAAATACAACAAAGGGGAAATAGTTGGCTTCAACTTAATTGAAGTACATGGAATTAATAGAGTCAGGGTAATTAATTGATCGTATCTGTAAAGATGTCATTGACTTTGAAGTATCGAAGTCTAGTCTATGAAATAATTCTTATTTATCTGAAATTAATTGCTGTCACTTAAATGTATCATCAGTTACTTCGAATTATCTGAATCCAATAAGAATTAATTTTAGATAACATATTTATTCAATTAAGACCCAACCATGAGAGCAATTACCATCTCTGTTGACATCATTGATCTTACTGTGCTGATATAGTTAACTAAACTAACTTCTTAGATTACAAGACATTTCATAAAACTCTTAGAATAAATGAGATTAACTATTCTTTCATTGACAAAATATGATATACTAAACGAATGGGCATTATCACCGTAAATAAAACTTTATTGTCAATTATTCATTAAATGAGGTGAATAGTTATGGTTAATTTATTTAGTTTGAGAAGATCTTTACCATCTGTTGTTCTATTTTGTTTCTATAAAATTAAAATAAAGAGAAGCTCATTCTTGAAATTTTATGAATATATTTCTCTATTATTAGCGACATTTTATAAATTTCCATCTCGATATTAACTTGTTCTAAGAATCTGATAGAATTTCTTCGTTATCAGTAAGATATCTATACTTATTTTTGTTAGATTTACTTGAAATTTCTATCGATTAAGAGCTTAAGGATTATAAATATTTATTGAAAGAGATACAATTACATCGTAAATACTTCTACATGAATATGCAGTTTTCTGTCTTAAAACGAGTTATCAATCTGTCTGCTAAGATATTCTTCCTTTCATCTGTAATAATATAGCTTTACTTGCCTACAAATATTTCTTTTGTTGTTGTTTTTTTGAAAGCTTTAACCTCATCAACTAATTCAAATCTTTTAATTTTAAAAGCTTAAAATAGTTTTAATTACTCTCTCTTCATTCTTCATTCCTTCTCCTAACGTCGAGACACCTTTAATCTTTAATCAAATTTCATGAACGAAATACACGCACGTGACCAAACTATATCGAAAGTAATTATGCTTCTTCGATGAATCATCTCTTGAAAAAAAAATCAATCTTATATAAATCTTTAAATTTTATCTTATAATTAAAAATAATCTTAATTTTAAAATAAATTTTAATAATTTTATTTATTTATTCTCGTTGTCACGACATCTTCTCATCTACATTTTATTCTTTCTCTTTACCAATCGAGTATTTTTTGTATATTCAAACGTAACCATAGTCGCCAATAGAAAGCTCGAGTAAAAGAACAAGAGGAAACAAACATATGTGTTTGTATACATATAACAATTTTTTTTGTTTTGTTTTATTATAGACAAATAAACGACGACTAAGAATGTCTGGTGATGGTGAACTTAATATTGATAGTCTTATAGCACGTTTACTTGAAGGTAAAAAACAACGAAGAAAAAAACGTTTTGAATATGAAATATATATTTTATCTAGTACGTGGATGTCGTCCAGGAAAAATAGTTCAAATGACGGAAGGTGAAGTACGTGGTTTATGTTTAAAATCACGTGAAATATTTCTTAGTCAACCAATTTTATTAGAACTTGAAGCACCACTTAAAATCTGTGGTATGAAATAAAACAAACAATGAATAATTATTTAAAATAATATATATTTTTATTAGGTGATATTCATGGTCAATATACAGATTTATTACGTTTATTTGAATATGGTGGTTTTCCTCCTGAATCAAATTATTTATTTCTTGGTGATTATGTTGATCGTGGTAAACAATCACTTGAAACAATTTGTTTATTACTTGCTTATAAGGTTTAATCATCATTTTAATAAGAAAAACATTTTTTTAATTCTTTGTATTTAGATAAAATATCCTGAAAATTTCTTTCTTCTTCGTGGAAATCATGAGTGTGCTTCAATTAATCGAATTTATGGATTTTATGATGAATGTAATAGTGAAATCAAATAATAAAAAGATAAACTATATTTTAATATTTTAGGTAAACGTCGATATAATATCAAACTATGGAAGACATTTACAGATTGTTTCAACTGTCTACCAATTGCTGCTATTATAGATGAAAAGATTTTTTGTTGTCATGGAGGTAATAGAAATATGAATTAAATACTATTGACACCCTTCCTATTAGCTTACGACCTTTTATATTAGAGAAAAACAAAATTTTTTTCTTCAATTTTCTTAAAATGTTCTGATACAATCGGAAATTGTTGTCACTATTTAAAAGATTAGAATTCGTCGGAAATATTTTTTGTTCTTTAATAGTACAGATCTTAACGTATTCTCTTTTAGTTAAAGCAAAGTCTTCACCTTTGAATAAACTATTATTTATTGATTATAAAGATATAACATTCAACGAAGAATTTGACGTTCATCTGTTTTCTGAAATGGATAAAAGTGAATTCCATTAGTTCTCTACTAGCAGGGTCTCCGATTAGAGAGGGAGTCTAGCGCCCCCCAAAAATTCGAAAAGCTGTCTGTCTTTCTGCCAAAATTTTTAAAGTTTTGCTGAAAACTTGGTCAGAAACCTAATTTTTATGCTATTTTCGCCATTTTTCCGCCAGAAACTCCAATAAAAACACTTTTTCGGGCAAAACTCCGCAGAAAGTGTATAGCTCAAGTATTTTCTACGTTATATGCGTCAGAAAGCTATATGACGACACTTTCTGGACTTTCTGCCAAATTTTAGCCCCTCTCCCCCAATTTTGAAAACAATCGGGAACCCTGTCTACTAGTATTATCGACTGATATGACTATTATTTATTTCGATCTGAATGAGATGCCCAGTGAAAATTTCAACAAGATTGAATAATTTACAATAAAAACAAATTTTTTACCTTAAGGTTTATCTCCTGATCTTCAAACAATGGAACAAATACGACGAATAATGCGGCCAACTGATGTACCTGATACTGGTATGTATAAAAACAAAAACAAAAGTCTTTATTTATTTTAATTTGTTTTATTTTTCTTAAAGGATTATTATGTGATTTATTATGGTATGTGATTTTTTTAGAAAAAATTGTTTTGTGATATTTCTCAATGATATTATTTAGGTCTGATCCTGATAAAGATACTCAAGGCTGGGGTGAAAATGATCGTGGTGTTTCATTTACATTTGGTGCTGATGTTGTAGCAAAAGTAAGAGATGAAAATTGTTTTTATTTGAATAAAATTTATTTGATATATTTATTCTAGTTCTTAAATCGACATGATATGGATTTAATATGTCGAGCACATCAAGTAAGAAGAAAAATATATAGATTTAAAAAATCTTATTTAAATTTATTTTGTAGGTTGTTGAAGATGGTTATGAATTTTTTGCTAAACGTCAATTAGTAACATTATTTTCTGCTCCAAATTATTGTGGTGAATTTGATAATGCTGGTGGTATGATGTCTGTTGATGAGACATTAATGTGTTCATTTCAAGTAATGTCTTGTATTTTTATTATTTAAATTTAATTTTTTCTGACCTACTTTTAGATATTAAAACCAAGTGAAAAGAAACCTAAATATCAATATGGCGGTCTGAATACTAGTCGACCATTAACTCCTCCACGAGCACCAACGGCTCCACCACAAACTCAACCTAAAATTGGAAAAAAATAAAAATTTATCATAGCGATCCAATTAATTATGTACATAAATAAAATCTTTTTTTTTCTCTTGTTTTTCTTTTTTCGAGCTTGTTTATTCATATCTTTTTCTTTTCTCCTCATACTGATCATTTAATGATATTTGATTTTTTCATTTTTTTTTCTCATACCGTCGTTTAATAATAGAGAAAAAGTAACGGATTTGTCGTTTTTCATACTATTGTTATATTATATAATATCATATAATCCTTTCCATCCAGTGTTTTTCAGTTTTTTTTCTTCTTGCTATCATAATTCATATATATTAAAGTAAAACGTTGGGTTGTTTTTTCTTCGTGTGCTCTTTGTTTTTTTTTGCATGTGTTGTTATGACTCGCCTTTTTTTGCTTGCTGATCATTTGAATAAAAGGAGACAGAGTGAGACAGATAATCGATTGATTTGTGATTCGAAATTACTACTGTAATTCAATTTTTTTGAGACAAAATAATACATAATTCAGTATTTTTAATTTTAATGTGAAGGAAGTATAATTCGTATTAATGTATAGAAGTACAATTACTTTCGAACTCATTTACAAGAATCTCCAGCACTACCACTACCTGTAATAATAATAAGTATGAAGTCTCATTACTTCATTGTAATATGTAATTTCTGAGACAAATAATTGTAGTCCTATACATTAATACGAATTTATATTTACTTCACATTAAAATTAAAAATATTGTACTACTGTAATATCTTGTGCCAAATAGTTCGTCTATTGGCATCGCTAATAATAGATCGGTACTGTTTGCATTTCGAGTTAGTTGTGATCATTCTATTTCAGTAATTTCATTTCGAAGAATATAAATAAAATACCAAAATTCAATAAGAATATATAAAGGAGATAGGAACGTATTAAAGTATTCAAAGCAAGAAGGCGTGAGGAGGTTATCTGGTAGATAACTCATAGAAACAGGGAGCAATGTAACTTCTCTAAGCTCACACCCTCAACGCCGGGAGCGGGCATTACGCCCCCTCACGCTCCTGAAAGGGGAATAAAAAATGAAACTAGAACTGCTGGATAAAAAGTAAGCAAAATATTAAAATTTGTATTTTTTTCCAAGGAATATTATTTACAGTCGTAAACATCTTTCGCATCGATTCATTATTATAATATTGAGTTTAATTTAAAATAAAGATTATCATAAGAAAAATGTTATTTATAATTTAAATAAATGTCGCTAAGAATTTGTTCTACATATTAATGTCTTTGTACTATTTTTAGTAATCATAATAGAACGATAGTGACAATATGGAAATATGTCTATTCTCATTAAATATCGACAAACTAAATTTATTCATTTAAAAAAAAGAGAATATTTTGTTTCTATAATGATATGAATTTTCTTCAATTACTTTTGCATGAAAAAAGAATTTGGTAATTCTTTTATTATATTTATAGCACGTTTTCTTGTACTTATTGATGCGTTTTTTGTAATATGTAGTAATTTAATCTAACTTATTTTTCTGTCTTGTCACTTAACAAATAAGATTTTGTTATAACAAGTCATACTGTTCTAATAAATCGAAATCTCATTCAAATATTTATTAGAATTCTAATTAATTCATACTCAGAAAACAAATGTCAGAAATTCTACAATTAGATATGTTATATTAAAATTTATACAATTACAAAAAAAGCGAACAAAACAAATATTTAGAAAAATATTCATGTGCAATTAAAGAATCATTCTGTGAATATAAGTGGTTTTAATCGATTAGATGAAATAATACTGTTACACAAAACAAAAAGGAATGTGAAGATATTTTTAATTATGTAAAGAATCTCTTTGAGAATAGGAAGACAAAATCATTCACATGCGAAATTGTTGGAAAATTTTATGAATTATTAAGTGATGATTTTTGAACAAGTTTTTGTAAACGTTCAATTTCAATTTGTAATGTAGCACGAACTTTTTTTTCTTCATCTAATTCATTCATAAGATCTTGTATTTGATCCGTAAATTTTAATTTCATATCATTCATTGATGATTTTAATTTAGTAAAATCTTTTTGTAATTGTTCAAGTGTTGTTGTAAATGAAGAATTAAGTGATTCAGTAGTACCATTTAATGTCGAATTATTTGTATTAGTTAAAGAAAATGAACGATTAGCATAACGAGGTGATTCTAATTGACCTGGTTCTTAAGAAATAAAAATAAAATGATAAAGATTTCTTTCGTAAAAATGTTTATTTCGTTGTTTTACCTCGTTGAAATAGTGGAGGAGATGGTGTATGTACTTTGTATTCATTCTAAATAGAAATTTTAATATAAGAAAAATAAAATAGAATTCAATTTTGACTTCAGAAAGGAAGAAGAGCGTTTTTATTTAACTGACAGAAATATAATTATATTTTTGCTAATATCTACATGACTATGAGTAGCTTAGGTACAGAAATAAATCAGAAAAAATCTCTATTGTATATTATAATTAAAATAGTTAACCTTAATATCATTCGAATGTGAATGATTTGTTTCATCATGTGAAGTAATAGTTTTGATTGGCTCCAATTCCTAGAAAAAATAGAATTATTCATTTAATTAACTAAAACAAAAATATAACAAACATTTTTTCTTAATGTTGCTGATGGTGGTCGTTTAATTGTTGTTGGTTTTTGTTTATTCATTTCATTTGCTTTTTCTTTTGAATCGAGATTATTATTATTTTCAACATGACGATTTCGTGATGATTGACCTATATGATGTTAAAAATAGACCTATTACTTTTTTTGTTTATTAAAATACCTTCATCATCACTAATTGATGTGGATTTTTTCGAATGATGAGGCTCATTAGAATAATTATGAGATGAACCTATGAAAAATAATACTCATTTATAAGACATACGATTTTGTTTACAAAAAGAAAAAGAAATCTTCATTACCATTGGCGGATTTAGTTTTTGATAATATCCGAGAAGGATGTTTTGCTGTATTTTCAGGTGTACTTAGTCGATGTTTGAGATTCTATAAAAAGAAAATATTTCTCGCGTGTTTTCTAACTGCAAGAAAAAAAAACAAACTACTGATGATGAAATTTCTTCGACATAATTATCTATAAGAAATAATTATAGTTAATTACTAAAAAAAAGAAGATTAAAATCTAACCTGGAAATACTCCAATTCGTCCATTAATTTCACCCTTAAAGGATAAAATAAAATAATTAAAATGTTTCTCCTACTTATTTTTTTACTATACATACTTTCCACCAACCATCATCTTCTAGATTTTTGTTAAGTATAGTTACAATATCATTAATTGTTAATGATAATTCATCATCAGCTGTTGCCTTATAATCATACAAAACTCGAGCTTTTGTTGTCATATGTTTCTTTGATGCTTCATTTTTAACGAGTTCATTAAGGCCATTCACATGTTTTTGTTTAGATTGTGGTTGGCTTCCCTTGGTTTTATGATCATCATGAATACGCGTAACATAATTAGATGGAAATAAACCAACTTTACCATTCAATACACCTTCATACCAACCTTCTTCAACCTAAAAAAAGATTTCAATTTGAGAAATAATTTCAACAAAAAAAACAAACAAACCAATTGAGTAACATTAATAGTATCATTTGGTTTTATAGATAATTCATCATCATGAAGTGGTAGATAAGTATAAACAGCTCGTACTTGAAATAATGTCCCATTTTGCGAAGCTATTATAAGAATAGTAAAATAAGAGTAAAGAAATCATAGAAAATTAAAAAAAACCGTTACGTGTATCATTAGTTGTCAATGATCGTTTTCGTAAGGTATCATTTTTATTTCCATTTTGTATTGTGGAAAACGTTCGAGTTTTGGCTTTTTCTTTATGTAATGGCTTTTTTTTTATTATACAATTAAATTATATTAAGATAAAAAGATCTTTAAAATCTACTTACTGTAACAAAATTATCCGGAAAATGTCTAAATAATGAAATTTAAGATTTGATTTAATAGAATATTAAACTTACCCAATCATTCCACGACATTCTCCTTTTAACCATCCATCTTCCGATGTATAAGCATCGGTAATAATATCTCCTTTTCGTATTGTTAGTTCGTCCGATGATTTAGCTGTATAATCATATTCAACAATATAAGTTCCCACTAGATCAGAAAAGAATTAATAAATTATTTTATTATTGAATAAAAATATATATATATATATCTTACTTTTCGTTTCTATTTCAATTCATTTGAAATAAAATCTTAAATGAATCAACTAGATGTGTATATCACACTTTCTATAGACATATATATCAAATAATAGAAGATGTCAAATGTCACGCAAACGAATGAATATATATATATACTATTCTGTTACTAAAGCGAACAAAGAAAGTAACAAGAGAGTAAGAGGAAAAAAAAACTAACAGCACTGAAGAGTAACTTCTCTCTTTCCATTCTATCCATGAACGCAACAGAGGAGAAGAAGAAGAGGAAGAATTCTTTTTTTTTTTTGAGAACGATAGAATGGTTGTAGAATAGAACAATTGATATATAATCATTCATAGAGATCGCTAGATGTCGATGATTGAACCACTTAGTTGCTACTTAGAGTTTGTTCGATTCTGAACATGATGAATAATAGTCACATGCAGAATCCAAAGTTTTGATAAGGTTAATAGTCTCTAATTATTCTTATTTTATTTTTTCAGGTATTAACTACGACAAAAAAGAAATTGTATATTTAAATATAACATATTAGTTATATAAATGAAGTATATAGGAACTACTTGAATATAAATAGGATAATTATTTCTTCATTTAAATTAAAGATAATTTTTGTATATTCAAATAATTTTTAACTCTTCAATATAACAATCTATTGAATTAAGAATATGTAGTGATTTATATGAGTTTAAAACTATCTATTTATTACAGCTCGTATAAAAAAAATAAAAGTTAGCTTAGCTAAATACAATAAAAATTTATGATTTATCGTTAATAACTGTAAGAACTACTTTTCCCATTGTTAAATTATCTTCCATATATTTATGAGCATCAGCTATTTGTTCCATTGGCCATGTTTTATCAATAATAACTTTAAGTTTACCATTATGAAAACCTTCCATAGCTTCATCATGAAATTGTTTGATTAAATTTGTTTTATATTCAGCTGGACGTGCACGTAATACAGTACCAGTAAGTGTAGTACGTTTTTTCATTAGCATACCAAGTGATAACTTATCGGCTTCAGTACCACTTTGAGCACTATAAACAACCCATTGTGCATCAGTACCAATAACTTCTTGATTAGATTCAACATAATCTTTTCCAATACTTTCATAAATTATATTAAAACCATCTTTATTAAACTCTTGTGTAAATTCTTTCATTGCATTTACCCATGGTCCATGTTTATAATTAATTGCTTTATCAGCACCAAGTTTTTTACAGTAAGCAATTTTTTCATTACTACCAACTGTTGTTGCAACTTTTGCACCAAATAATTTGGCTAATTGAATAGCTGCTGTACCAACACCACTTGCACCAGCATGAATAAGTACAATGTCATTTTTTTTAATTTTAGCAATAAATCTTAAACCTTGAAATGCAGTTAAAAATGTTTCAGGTATACCAGCAGCATCAATCATAGAAATTCCTTCAGGAATTTTCATAACACAACCCATATGTGCAGCAACATATTCAGCATAACCACCACCAGATACTAATACCATAACTTTATCACCATTTTTCCATTGTTGTTTTGCTTCATTACCAACATTAACAATTTCACCTGATGCTTCTAATCCCATAATATCTGTTACACCTGGTGGTGGTGGATATTGTCCTTCACGTTGCATTGTATCAGCTCGATTAATACCAAATGCATGTACTTTAATAAGAACTTCATCATCTTTTATTTTTGGTACATCTGCTTCACCAATATACAAATTATCACGTCCACCAAAACCTTTCAATAGAACAGCTTTCATTTTTTCTGGAATCGACATTTTATGTTGTTCGAAATAAATTATACGTAATAAAATGTACTTTAAACGATAGTTAGTTATTTGTTGTATTCGATATGTAGTTACAATAAACACCAATGAAATACAAGCAAATAAGACGTATAATCTAATCATAATATTATCCAACATTTACTTTTAAGAATCCATATGTTTACAGAAAATAATACATGTTGATTTACTCTATTCATATAGATTTAATTCTCATGTGTTTATTTTATCTTATATAGTGTTAATATAAATATTTGTTACAAAAAAAATCAATGAGATAAACATACAGAATTTTTATTCTCGAAAATAATAGTGTATAAAATTCAATGAAGATATAGACTTATAGGAAGTAATTCAAAATTTGATAACTCATATTATGATGTATCTGTAAATAAAACAATATCCGGCATATACTATCGTTTATACATTCTGATAGTTTTATTCTAAGCCGAACAGAGAGAAAAAATTAGATAATTAGGTCAAAAAATAATCAGTTGCAGTAACGTGATATTTTTAATCTATTGGAAAATATTCGACGCAAAATCGAAAGCGTTTAGTTCTACGAAATTTTATAGATTTTTATCGGGTGTCATTTAAGTGGTCAGAAGAATAGATGAAACGGTCAGTAAAACAAGAAATTCAAAAATCAGTAGAATTATTGAATGGTCAGTAAAGTAATGGTTGATCAGTGAATTATTAAAATGGTCAGTAATTAATTTGATAGGTCCATAATAAAATTTAAACGATCAGTAAATAAAATGAAATGGAAAGTAAAAAAATATAACTTGTACAAAGATATACTACCTTTCTTTTTTTTTTACTGACAGAATCATATTTTTTTACTGCTACTTCCGCAAAATCTACTGACCACTTTTGAATTGTTTACTGATTTTTTTGAAAACTGACCAATTAATATATTTACTGATATTTCAATAATTTTACTGACCGCAGAACATATTCCCATTTTCATCAAGTCTTTTTGTAAATAAAATTTCCAATGAAAACATACTGTATCACAGCTCAAGATAGGCATGAATCGTTCTAGCTAATACTTTAATAATGAGTGACATTTCATAAATATCGACAATCATATACAACTGTTTATTCTTAAATCTTGTAATACACAATTTCTTTAAATGTGAGACACATTGATAAAGAACGCCCTCTTTGTATTGCAGAGGTTGAATTCCATTTAAATATAATGGTGAAGTATAGTTATATAATTCACTTGAGTCGTTAGGTTATACTTCATCGTCAATGATTGACATTTATCTGTATGATGGTACAAAAATTAAATGTATTTATACACAAGATCAATTTTAAAATTATGTCTTCAACTAAGAGATAAAGTTTTTATATTTTGAATTTAATTTTTCTATTCAATAAAATGTACAATTATTTCTTTAATTATAAATAAAATATTGCAAAATTTCCAGTTTAATCTTTATTTTTTTCAATAAAGAAAACTATTAATTATTTAGATCATGACTTCTATTCCAATATCTATTAAATATGGTGGAACAACTTATCATATGCATCTTGATAATCAATCAGATATATCCAAATCCGAACAATTTAATCTGATAGCAAATCATATACATATACCATCGGATCGTTTAAAACTAATTTATAAAGGCAAACGATATACAAAAGAGAATTGGCATGATTTATCTTTAATATCAAATATGAATTTTTTAAGTATTGGAGAACAAAATGAAGATGAAACAAATATTGATACAAAAGACATCGAATGTATTATGCATCAATTAAAAGTCGATCGAAATACAGCTGTTCGCTCTTTAAAACTTCATCCGAATACTATAGATGCGATTTTATATTTAGGAAATAAATAAATAAATATACGAATAATTCCTAAAAACGATTTTTAGATGTCCTTAATTGAAATACGAGAAGGTTTGTCTTTATTTGATCATGCTTTTGCTGTTCATCAACAGATACCAGAATTTCAAATACATTCAACAGCTTATCAAGAATTATCCGAGAGAATAAATAATACAAAACATCCATTGATTCTTGTTGCTTATATTGATAATCAACCTGTTGGTTATTTAATAGGTTATGAACGATATTCATCATTTTATATTTGGCTTGCTGGTGTTCTTCCAAGTCATCGTCGACATGGAATACTTGTTCAATTAATGAATCAAACAGAACAATGGGCTATGAAAATAAATTATACTTCATTAACAATAAAAACACGAAATTGTTTCAAATCAATGCTGCTCTTTCTAATTTCACATGATTTCAAAATAATTGATGTAGATAAAAAACAAACTGTTGACAGTCATCGTCTTATCTTAGAAAAACAGTTAACTATTTCATAGTGTTCATTTTCTTTATGAAATAGATATTAAAAAGAAGCAATAAAATACATCTGTATGAAACATTTGAAATTTTACAGAGAACATATACGTATTATATATTAAAAAATCTCTGCATTGTTTAATAATTACGATTAAACTGACGACCATGACCACCAATACGTCCATCACCATTAAGATCCACACCTGTGGCTCTTTCTAATTGATCCACCATCATATCATTGTTGGGCCGATAAGGATTTGATCCATATCGAGGTCCTCCATTCTGATTAAAGTTTGGTTGATAATTATAAGAATTACCATATTGATTATTATTTATAGGATAAGGAGGAGGAGGCCCGTACTGATTATGGGGTGAGCCAGGACCTACGACACCAATTCGACCATCGCCATTAAGATCGTGACCTGTAGCTTTTTCCAATCGATCCACCAAAATATCATTATTGGACAGCTGAGGATTTGGTCTATATCCAGATCCCCCATACTGATTAAACTGTGGAGAGTAATTAGGACCACCTTGTTGACCATAATTTTGTGGAACTGGATGTCTACCCCCACCTCTTCCTCTACGGCTTTGTAAATTACCACGACCTTTTTACCAAAAACGATAAAATAAAGTTTTTATTTTCAAGTTCATACTAAGCTTATACCTGAACCACGATTTATACCTCTACCACCACCTATATAGCCATCTCCATTAAGATCTACACCTGCAACTTTTTCTATTTTATTTACTATACCTCCACCGCCTCTTGAACGACTGCGATCTTATTTATAAAATAATAAAATAAAATTTATATATTTATTTATTTTATTTAAATCTCATACTTGAACCAATTACACCATCGCCATTTAAATCAACACCCAGCGCCTTTTCAAGTTTTTTGGTTATAAAACCTATGCAAAGCAAATACTCATACTCAGATATTTTTTATTCAATTTTTTTCGATATTATCCAATACAAAACAAAGAATAATATATGGACTTACTCATTTCTTAATATTTATGCATAATACGAGATAAATACGTCGGATGATTTATATATATATATATACTTTTATTTTTAAGCAATAACAAAAGTACGTTTTTATTGTAGTCATAATTAGATAATATAACCAATGACGCGCGTCAATTCATATGAGTGAATAAACATAGAAGAATACTTACGTGGGTAGGACGGAAAGTTTTATTCAACGTAATACAAACAAGCATGAATATCATACTAAAGAATATAAATTAATTAAATAGAATAGGAAAGTGTAATGTTCGTATAAATATTTATTTATTTTCATTATGTATGACTAATTATATCAAGATAATAGAATACTGAAAATGATGCTAATACGATTCAAGTTTTTGACAATTATTTCTCTATAGAATTATGCACGCATTATGTTCCCATGTGATCGAAGCATTAAAAGATTAAAGTATAAAAAATATGTATTATAGTATCTGCTACTAAGCGAAATATATTGAACATGAAAATATCATTTTGATTACATGAAAAAGAATAGAATCTTACTGTATTATTAAAAGTGCTATGAAGAAAACGAATTCTTTCTACTTTCATCACTGAATTATGCTTTCTCTATTCATGAACAATATATCAGAAGTTATTCATCTTATTTTAGAAAAACAGTTAACTATTTCATAATTTTTATCTTTAGATCAGCTATGAGAAATGTAAATACATTATCAGAACTATTTCAATATGATTGTTAGGAAGTTTTATTAATTTATTTTAAGGCTTCAATAAATATTCATATAGTTAGAATGAAACTTTACAAAAAAAAAAGCACAGCTTTAGTATTAAATTTGTATATTGTTTTAATATTGTGGTCTGTATTGAGGAGGTTGACCCATGCCACCTTGTCCTGGATATTGACCAGGAGGTGGTCCATATCCAGGTGCGCCATATTGACCTGGAGGTGGTCCATAACCAGGCGCACCATATTGACCTGGAGGTGGTCCATAGCCAGGCGCGCCGTATTGACCAGGGGGTGGTCCATAACCAGGTGCACCGTATTGAGCAGGAGGTTGTCCGTATCCTGGTGCACCATATTGTCCAGGAGGTGGTCCATATCCGGGTGCACCGTATTGACCAGGAGGTTGTCCATATCCAGGTGCACCATATTGACCAGGAGGTTGTCCATAGCCAGGTGCACCGTATTGACCAGCAGGCTGTCCATATCCTGGGGCACCATATTGCTGACCTTGACCCGCAGCACCAGCACCACCAACACGTCCATCACCATTAAGATCCATACCTGTAACGCTTTCAAGTTGTCCTATCATACCTGCACCTCCTGCTGCTGTTCCATGAGGTTGTTGACGGCCAGAACCTGTTTTTGAAGAAACGAAATAAAATTCATTCATTCATGCTTTTTCATATTTGCAAACCTGAGCCGATAACACCATCACCATTCAAATCAATACCAATTTTTTTTTCAAGTTGTTTGGCTATAAAACCTATTTAAGAAGAACATTTATATTATTTTAAGTTATAAACAATTCTTTATTTTTCCCACAAATCTTGTCATAATGTTTTACGTAATATTGTAATAGTATTTTTATTAATCCATAAAATTTACAAAGTTTTTATTATCAACAACTCATTCTATTAGCTTTAACAATAGATTATCAAAAGTTTAAGTTTTATATAATTTAAGTTCATACGATATATTCTGTAGAGCAACTTAATGACCGATATTAAATAGAAACTTACCACCAGCCATTTCTGAATTTTAATAATAATAATAAAAAATAAACGTGTCGATTTTTACTATTTATTCATACTTCTTGCTTAGTAATAGCAAAATTTTATTCTCTCTTTCTCTCAAGTAAACTTGTTTTTCTCTTATTCTTATTTTTCTTTCTTTTACTTTTTATACTGTAACGGCATATAACATTGCATAAGAGAACACTCGCGTGGCATTGGTTTATGAAAAAATTCTTCTCTTATTTTATGACGTTATTTTCTGCTGCTGTTTAGTTACTTTCTTTTCTTTCATGTATTAAATAATATATT
Organism: Adineta steineri; assembly: GCA_905250115.1. Lineage (NCBI taxonomy): Eukaryota > Metazoa > Rotifera > Eurotatoria > Adinetida > Adinetidae > Adineta > Adineta steineri. The sequence continues at coordinate 31,573 of CAJNOI010000401.1, read as the reverse complement.
TGCTATTAAATGAAGCCGCTAAAATAAAATTGAGTATAGAGAAGAAAAACGAAAAGGAAAGTTCTTTTTTTAACTTCTTCATTACAAAAGTTACATCACCAAATCGAAAAAATTTCAATTTCTTCTATTTTAATATTTTAATATAACATTTATCGACTGAAAATGTTTGAAAAATCCGAATTTTACTTTAAAATACAGAAAAATATCTGGAGTCACTTGTATTTTAAATAAACAAATTTCAGGTCATTTGAGAATTGTTTGTATATTACACTATAGGTAAAAGTTGAAAAAATAACGAGAATTAGAAGGAAAATTCGAAGCGAAAATTTTTGCAGAACTATAGGAAAAATATTAAGCTCTCGTTGACATTTGTAATGAATAATGTTTGATTTATCAAAATCGTATATTTAATAATGTGTGGAAAATTGAATTTAGTTATTGACATTCGATTTTGAAAACTTCAGTTTCAAGTATTCAACTATCTCATAGGATGACATGTCTACATAAAAATTTACTCAAGCAATAGTAATTATTACATTGAAATCTCGATATCATCAAGAGAAGAATAACGAAAGACAACTTAATCTATCATTGTCTTGTTTCGAATCACTTGTCCGATAAAATACTAACTAAATGTAATATTCATCAACGTGTGAGAGTAGTTCGAATGATTAAGAATTAGAACTACAACTAAGAATATCGATAAGACAATATTTTCTGATAGGAAATCAATATTTTTTCTTTTGTTTTATAGGATTATTCTTTATTTTTTTAATGAAGATAACAAAACGATAAGAAAAAGTTTAATTCTTAAAAGTATTGTGATTGTGAATGTTGACTCATTGAATAATCAAGATTATTCGCTTTTGCTGTCAATGCTTTTGTTGCATAATGTTTCTGTTGTTGTTGTTGTTGATATTGTGAATGATCACTACTACTTGAACTTGTATAAGTTCGAAAAATTTTATTCGATATTTCTGTTGTTTTATAATTTGCCGCTTGTAATTGCCCTTGAAGTTTAAGTATATGTGTATAATTTGGTTTTCCATCAAGTAAATTTACAACTTGATTAATAAAAGTAAATAATTTATCTACTGTTCGTTGTGATAAACGACGTTGAAATATACTACGATTATGAATAATTTCATGAAGAATATTAAATAAACGATCTATCGGATCAATCAAAGATATATTAGTTGTAAATTCACGATCATAATCATCATTTATTTCCGTGTTTTCACAATATTGACAAAGATGAATACATATTTTATCCAAAATACGTGAAACACAAGAATTTGATGAAGCTAAACAATATAGAATTTATTAGAGTATATATATATATATGATTTACCTAATGAAATAATCATTTGATGAAGATAATAAACATTCTTATCCAAAGTATGTTCAAGTATATTAAGTATACAATCAAGAAATTTATCAATTATTGGTAAAAGATCAAGAACAATATGATATGGTTTATCATTATCAGTTTTAAGATGATTTGCAATAATTTGTATTGTATAAAGACATGCATCTATTGGTAATATTTGATGATGATGATTGATATTTGTTGTTGTTATCCATTTAGTTAATACATTAAGTAAAAATTCAATATCATCAATTTTAATTCGATATTTTTTATCTTTTAATTTCAATACTTTTTCAGCAAATTCACCATATTCATATTCATTTGTTAATTTTTTATTCATATCATTCTGATCAGATGATATAATACTTAAATCCATAAATGAAATACTTGATGATAATAATGAATGAGATGAAAGAAAACGAGATAAAACATCTTGTTGACGAAGAATAAGATATTCATTAAGAAGACATACAAGTTGAGTTGAACGATTAGATCGAGGAAATAATCGTTTTGATAAACTACGTGTAAATACATCTGGTTTAATACCGGATGGTGTATTACGAATAATTGCTAATGCTAATGATAATTTTTTAAAGAGATCAACATTAAGTACTTGCACATCCATGAATTCAATTGATAATTCCCCGATAAAATAAATATAAATCTAATATATACGAACGCCACTTATTAGAAGATAACCAATAATGATTAAGATAGTTTTATATACGAAAGAGGACACTGGAGATTTGAGAGAGAATCAATAAAATTATAAAGATACGGATGATTCTTAAAAATAGATTTATTTGTATACTATCATAGAATTAAAAACAACATAAATAGAGTTTTTCAAGAGAATACATTTATAAAATGAATTCGTGACCAAGTTAATATATTCCGAGTAAAATAGTTCTGCGAAATAAAACTTAAAATGCAAATATTCGTAGATGTAATATTAGATTATTAGTAGTTGACTTTATTATTTATTAATAAAAAGAAATATTAAACTTCTTCGATTTATATTCATATCAGTTTTTTTAATTATATAATATTATCTTATATACTTACCTGAAGTTGGAGACCTGCACAGAGTTAAGTAAATTTCATGTCAATAATTCAACTTTAATGTTAAAAATTATTTAAGTTCACAGTTTTGTTGTCCGACATTTTCTCTATAAAAGTATGTATTTTGAAGGATAAGTCGATGGTTTGTTGAGCGTCACCAACACAAAAGAAAATCGTAGTCACTTTCGACTCCGACTTTTTCTGTATTTTATTTTGGTTTGTGAGACTCGATAAGACGTCTGCCGATCCTTCAAAATACCTAATTTTATAGAGAAAATGTCGGACAACAAAACTATAGACTTAAATAATTTTTAACGTTAAAGTTGAATTATTAACATGAAACTTACTTGACTTCGAAAATGACTCCGTGCAGGTCCCTACCTGAAGTAGTGAAATGGACGAGAATAATGTTTAAAATCGAATCTACTTTTTAGTGATCATTTTGTCAATTACATTATGATTACGATCATGCGAATAATTTTATCATATCAATCGAAAATATTTATGAAGAAAAATGTTATGATTTCATTATGTATTTATCAAAGAAATCATAAGACTGAGATATTTCTTTTTTCATGCCAAAGTTCACTTTATTGTAACATTACGAATACTCAACAAGTGCCAGTTTTATCTCTCTCATTCGGAATAAATAAAGTACATATCAGCATCATTACCCAACAGGTATGTTTAAATTTCCTGAAAAAAGTCGAGTAAATTACTTTTTATGAAACTATATCTGTCAATAGTCTACATCAAATAGTGTATTGATTACAATCTTGTTAATTTTTTTATCAGAAAGTATATCTCAAAAGATTGAAAGATTATTTGAACAATCCAATTTATCAAGATAGAATATCTGTCTGTTGATTTCAATATAAGAGAGAAAAAAAATACTGTCTACAAAAAACTGTTGTTACTCATATTACAGACAGTTTAACTGGAAAGAATATAGTTCGGATAGGTATAGATAACAAAAATAAAGCTAGAAACTAAAGAAAGAAATCACACACACAAATGAGAACAATTACGCTAATGACAATAACCAAAAACGCATTATACACATAAAATGCGCTCTAATGTTCTTATTCAATGTTATTAAAAAGCAAATAGAAGCCTAAAAGAAGAAAAAAAATAATAATTATAAAATAATTTTAATAATTAATAAACTTACATAAAAGCCATCATAAGACAAAATAGTCCCATAGCTTCTGAGAGAGCAAAACCAAGAATAGCATATGAAAAAAGTTGTTGTTTTAAACTTGGATTACGTGCATAAGCAACTACTAATGAACCAAATACTGTTCCAATACCTAAATAAAAGAATTTTGTTTTTACTTTTATCATAATAATACATTCAAATATCTACTAACCTGCACCAGCACCAGCTACACCGACGGTTGCTGCACCAGCTCCAATATATTTAGCAGCTGAATCAATATCACGACGAATTGTCGATGTGGTTATTGTACGATGAGATGGTACTATAGCTGATGTTAATACTGGTAATTGTTGTTTAAATATAATTTGTCGATTTGCTAATAATTGACCAAGACGACATAAAGCCGATGGTGTTGATAATGTTAAACGGGTTAATGATGCCATATGAGAAATTTTCAATTAAATTTCGTAAAAAGGACAACAAAAATATAATGATAATAACAATATGCGAGTAGTAATGTTTGTGTTCTATATACCATTACGAAAGAAACAAACATAGATTTAAATAACAGATGTCACTGTTAGAACGAGAAAAAAAAATATTTTATTAAAATTATAAATAATTCGTATATTTTCTTAGTTTTTTATTTAAATAAAATATTTTTTTAATCATAAATTTATGATTAATATATTTCAGTAAACTACGGATAGTTATGGATTGAAATAGAAGACTTTTTGACGTTTTTGATGTATTATATTATTTACTTTATTATTAGCTAGTTTCATATGTCTTTAGCTCAAATTCGCGAGAAAAATGCTATGTAATTAGGGTATGTTTTTCCTTGATAAATAAAATATAACTAGGAAATATAATATTATATATAATGAGATTTATATATATTCAACTCTATAAACTTAACCACTTCATTTTAGTAGTCGTAATTATCTACAGACAATTAAATTTGTAAAGACTATAGTTTGTTTAATGATGAATATAAAGTACTAGAATTTATGTTAAACTATCATCAGCAGTTTTTAAATAGACATTAACAGTATAATAGAAAAAATTCTCAATATTTATATTACTCTTAAATAAATATTTTATTTGCATTTATTATCAATCATCTTGTATTAACAAAAAAGAACTTGAACGTTGACATATTTAATCTCGTACGTTTTTTTGTTATTTAACTAATGACATATCGGAAAGAAATGACTATTTTTAAACTAAAGGTAATAAGAAATTTTCTCATTCTGTTTTGTTTAACAAATAGAGACATTTCGAAATATATACTTTTTAAAATATGTTACATACATTATAAATAATTAAATATCCATTTTTTAACTTTATTGCGTTTGTTAATATAAAAAAAAACTTAATTTTTCTATTTAAAATATTCTCATATGACTATTTCATCGTCATATTTCAATACGTGTTAAATGTCACGTTAGATATGAAAAAAAAGAAAGAAAGAAAAGACTTCATAATACTTTGACATCACATATGATTATCTTTTTTAGATCTTATAATTTAACTTCTTTCGATGTTCCTAACATTATTAAGATTCATTATAAATAATATTAATGGTGAGTAATTTGTTTTTTCTTATTAAAAAATAAAAATAAAATTAGTCTACATGTTTCTTTTCTTTTTCTATATAGATATTTAGTATCCATATAATGTAATTTGTTCATCTTGTTGAACTATTACATAATAATATTTCAAATTTAGTAAGTATAAAATATTATATAAATTTTTAAAAACAAGACTAAACTATTGAGAGTTCTTTATTCATATCTATATTTATCAAAAACAGATGCTATCCTAGCCTTATTTTATTAATAGTATATTTAAATTTTTACTTTCATATAAATATCTAATCAATAAGAGTATTTAAATGAGAAAAAGAAATTCAATTTTTAAAGTATTCTTCTTATTTAGATAGTAAATATTAGCTCATGCCGATACTCAATGTTAACTTGTGCTTCTCTAGTCAAAAGTTACGCACTACGATTATTACTAATATTCGTTAGTGCATTAATAATCAAATGTGATGGTAAAAAATAGTTTAGAAGAATAGAATAAGTTATGAAAAATTTTTTTCTTTATTATAGATTTAAATAATCACTTTAATATAAAAGAAAAACATTACTGTCCATTTATTGAAACTTTATCTTTCGGATCAAATATTGATATAAAATGTAATAATACTTATTTAATATTTAATGAACTAAATGTGAGTATCATAAAGTGAAAAAGAACATTATTTTATAATTACATGTATATATATAGAATAATAGTTTGAATTGGAAATTTGCTAATCAAAGTTTATTTTGTCAACAAAAAGGCAAACAAGAAGCATTTGTTAATCAATGTAATATAACTCGAATTGATTCGAAATATTTAAAAGTTCCAGTTGTAAATTTATACTTCAAATATTATTATCATTTATTCAATTGACTCTTCTTTTTTAGGTATCATTAGATCATTATGAACATGCGTGTATATATTGTCCAATAAATGTAATGTATCATAAATTCTAAAATAAAAATTTATATAGAAAATTATATCTAGTATAAACCAATCTCACCTATGATTCACGTTACTCAGCTTGACGATGATTATCAGATAGTATATACATTTAATTTAACTACTAATGAATTAGGTAAAATAGAAAGAAAAAATTTATTATATATACATAATCTGATTCTTTTTTGTATTTTAGCCGAAGATGAAGCATTTGAAATTTTATGGGCAAAACGTTCTGGACCTATTGAGAATTCATTTAATTATTGGTTTTTAAAAGGGTATAGAATCCTTTAAATGATTTATTTCTATTTATTTCTATTATAGATGTGTTGCTCCTGATGTACAGATTCATGAAGATACTGGCCATACAATCATATTTGATGTTAATGATATTTCAATTGATAGAGTTGAATTTATTATTCGTCGTTGTAATCGCGTAAGTATCGAAAACATATGAAAAGAAAAATGAGATGAAGCTTTTTTTTGTTGTTGTTATAGTTTTGTCGACGTTATTTAGTATGTGATAACGATGAATTTTACAATGAATTATCCTCAAATAATTTCCTTACACCAGATTCTATTGAAAAAATTAGTTGTGATTATAATTGCTTGAATGGCATAGTTCATTCAACAACAATCAATAATATTGTACAAGATGATAAATTATTAACACCAAATCAATTAATCAATAGAAATCATACAATAAAATTTTTAATTTTATTTCCTATTCTAGGATTATTAATGATAGTTTTATTTATAATATTCGCTTTTTTTATTATTTATCGAATGAAAGGTAATTTTTATTTTATACAAAAAAAAAACTTATGTTTTTTCATATAGTTTTACGAAGACAAAATGTATATACGAAAACAGACCATATTAATGTTGATGACAACAAATGATATATGAAATAATGATTCTTTTATTAGTTTTTTTTATTTCTATATCAAATGAACTAAATGTTCATGTTGTTATAATAAAGAATAAATAATGTCTTTTGTTCTTATATATGTCTTTGTATACATCCGGTGAATTCATTTTGTTTTCCTCTTCTTTCTTTTGGTAAATATAAATACAAATAATAGAAAGAGAGAGAAAAAAAGAAGAAGAAGAAGAAGATCTTAACAAATTTGATTTCTTGTTTTGTTTATTTTAGATTATTTGAAGAATAATTTCAATATGTATCTATATTAAAATAAAAACGACCAATAATATAACAAGTATTAATCTATGTTGATCATTTTTGTCGTAGGATTTAATGCAAATAATATAATATAATGTTATTTCTTTTTTTTTCTCTTCTCATATATAAAGAAGTCTCATCAAATAAAAATTAATTCTTTTCCTTTGTTAACAAAAGACCATATATATAAATAGTATGCAAAATTATCACACTATAATACTCACTAACTTCCAGTATATATTAGTATTTTCTATGGATGCTCACGCATGAGAGACGATGATTTTTTTAATGTAAATCCTGATTCATAAAAGTTTAGCTATGTCAAATATTCATGACTTTGAAAAAGAGCAAATGAGCTCAGAGTATTAGTGATAAAAAAACAACAGCACTTTAGGAAATACGCTAGTAATCCTTTCTTTTTTTTTATATATGATGAGACGCAAAAAAAAAAAAAGAAAATAGATGCATCACTGGAATACATAATGATAAAGTTTGATTACGTCACGAGATTTTTTTATCTGTCTAACAGACATAAACAACTAACTTAGTCTTTCTATTTCATGTTATTTTTTCCCTCTGTTCTTTTTCATGCGTTCGTTATATAGTGACAGTTTTCCTTTGCCTATCCTCTTGTTGTCGTGTTAATGACTGTATGCGTGCGTATGGATAGAACTCGGGGTTTTTGTCAGATAGTCGACATCATTTATTTTTCTTTCTTTTTTTCTTTAGCTATTACTTCTATATTTCAATAAAGCAGACTGAGTAGTTGACGTTGTTGACATCGTTTCCTTCTTTTTCTTTTTTGTCTTATATTATTATAAATAGTCGTGCTTTTGTCAACTTTTCTATTCTTTATTTCTATGTAAGATATAGTAGCCATTAAGTAATTGGGTAGTTAACAAAAGAAAAATCGTATCTTTTCTTTCAAGTAAGTTTATCAAACATATTTTAATTGTTAACAAACACTTATCAACTTGATTTTAATCGAATTTTTGTTTTTTTTTTCATTTGAAAAATTTATTATTATAAAAATAGACAAGTGGTACACAAGTAGTTGACAACTACCACTTGCTTTTTATCAAATACTACTCCTCTTCGTTCTATTGGATGATGCCAGATGCTTTTTTCTTTTTGCAGGACATTATTTATTCGCTCTATAGATTAATTAATAGTCATACTATAGTTAGTACTAAACATAAAAGAACTATAAAATTAAATGAATAATAAAAAAGCATTGGACATGTTTGACGTCAATAGTATAGATAAAGAGTACTTCCTGAATGGATCATTATTTAAATTTTTCTTTCTATTATAATGTGAAGTTTGTCTTTTTTTTTTGATTCATTAGATTTTATAATTTCATGGAAGATCCATTAGAAGAATGTTCAAGAAGTTCTTTATCATTGAACGGTATTGATACACGTGATAGTAATTATATATATAATCAAAATGACAATAAAAGTCTTAAAACAACAACAAATTTTACAGTTACCAATACGTCAGCAACGACGACATTTTGTATGCTTATAAATGGTCGTCGTATTCAACAACGATATGAATTATTGATTGATGGTCTCGTACAAGTGTGTCGTGTTCCACATGCAAGAAATATTATAGAAAAAATTCGTTTCTCTCGTTTTCTACGTCGTTGGGAAGATCATCATATTAATCTTGTACACAATGAAATTATATCTAAAATAGTTTGTTTTTTCATTTTTAAATATCAATAATTCATTTTTGTTTGTCCTTCTAGCCTGAAGGTTATATGGATAGACCAATACTTTATTCGTCTATAGAAGATATATCAATATGGTCAAAAACAAAAATGATTGACTCGGATTGTCATTTTTATCTTCGACTTGTTACGAATGAATGTGTTTATTTTTTTCAAGTAAAACAATTTTTTTCTTTTGGTTTTTTGAATTTATTTTTACAATTTATTTTTAAGGTTAATACAATACATTTACGAGATCAATGGTTATATTCAATTCAATGGAAAGTAAGTTATTCTATATTCAAAAAAAAACGAAATATTTTCTTTTGTTTTTGTAGAGAAATAAATCAAAATTTGAACGAATTTTACGTTCAGCTAATCGTCCAGAAATATTATTACGAGAAATGACAGTAATTATTTCATAATAATAATCATTTGAAATTTAATTATTTTTTTGTTAGAATATGATTGATTTTGCAATGACAATACCGATTGAAAATGTTGAAATACATCATTTTCCACTTGAAATTATTTCGGAAATTCTTCAACAAGTAAAATTCATAAATATTTCTTTTCATGTATTTATATTCCATTATCTAGCAACAGTTTAATTTACCTCGATTTGTCCATGAAAATGTGATTGTAGCATTAGCGCCGTTACTTGAAAAGAATTATCCATCACCGGAAATATGTGATTTTTTTACTCGAGTAAAACATAAAAGAAAATTCTATTATTATTATTATTCATAAATATTTATTTCGTTTAGCATTGTCGTGATAGTCCACGTTCACATATTGTTATTGAAATGTTTACACCTGTTATTCAAAGAATTTTAAAACATAATACAGTAGGCTATTTTCTATCAATATTTTCTTCAGAAAAATAATTATGATATGTATATATAGGATTTTGGTAAATATCCACGAATGAGAATATTTATTCAAGAATATTTAATAGCACTTAATTCACAAAATGATGGTTTACGAGCTGTACAAGATTTTATTAAACGGTATTACGAGAAAAAAAAATACAATTAAATATTTCTATTTATGTATGTTTATATAGAATACATGGTCCAACAATGATCTGTCCGTTTCCACGTGTTTTATCAAATTTTGTTTCTGTTTGTCTTGCAGCTATTTATAATTTTTTTGAAGATCGAAAAAAGTAACAAAATATATATATATATATAGAATTTTAAATCATTTAATTTTTAATTTAGTTTTAAATATGAAGATAAAGAAACTTGTCGAGCATATGAAGAAGAAACTGAATGTCAATTAGTCTGTTATACAAAAATGTTAGAAACAATGTAAGTAATTATTTGAAAAAAAATAGAAACATATTCAAGGTAGATTTCCGTAGTATATTAAAGAGAAATAGAGCATAAAGAGTACAATCGAGTACTCATAAATAGATAAATAAAAAACTACCTTCGCGATTGTATTACTCATGCAATTCATAAGAGATTTGATTTTTCTTTTAAGAAAAGATAATTTCGAGCATTAATAATCATCACAGTTTTTCATATATGTCCCTAGTTAATTTTCCTACGCATATTTTGTTTAACAGGACTTTATTCTGTTGATATAGTCCATTTGAATACTCAAGAGATTTTCTAAATATCTTATTGCATACATAAAAAGACGCCTACAATAAGATTGAATCGATAGTCTTTTAATTATCTCTTCAAATAGAATTTGCATTGTTCGATAATACATATATCTTTTAAATCAAAAGAATAGTCTATGCTTAGTATAATTATTCTGGTCTAACACACAACATATTTAATAGTCAATGGAGGATGCAAAAGCAGAACATGGCGTTGAGTATTTCCTCAATTTAATCATATTTTTCTACCCACACAAAAATAGTAATATGCTAATGATATAGACGAGTAGACTATTAATATAATATTATTAGTTAAGATTGTACATATTTTCAGGTCTACATTTGATGATTGGAGACCACATCTTGGTTTACTTCTTCAATCAATTCCATTTCCTGATGAAGCTTTATCACATGATCGTTTTATTGAGTAAATTTTTCTTAATTAGAAAAAAAAACAACTGAATTCTTATATATATTTAAAATTTTTTAATAGAATATTTAAAAACGTCGTTAAACATTTCGTTGAAGATACTCGATGTGAAGTACATCAAACAGTATTAGGTATTCGAGAAGGAAAAGAAGGATGGTTTGAAATGTTTTGTCTAAGTGGAATTGCATGTGATGATGATGGTGAAATGTTTTCTCTTATGGTATATTTGAATAAATTCATTAAAAATCAATATAATGAATTACTTTTATTATTATTTTAGTTAAGTAAATTAATTTCATGTTGTTGTCGAAAAAAACGATTTTTAATAAGTATTAATAAATTATTACCAGCATTAATGTTACTTGCATTACGTGAAAATCAAAGTTCATTAGAAGTAAATTATTTAAAACATCGAAAAAAATAAAGGAATTCTTCTGTTTATTTAGACTCTATGTGCTATGCTTGATTTAGATGCTGTAGAAAATCGTGATAATAAGTTACAATTAATTTCAACATTACAATCAACATCAACTGGTCTTAAAATGTATGCAAAAGTATGCGAAAGACAAATAGCATTAAGAGAATTACAGCAAAAAGGTGGACCAAGAAAATTAACGTTACCATCACGTTCAACAGATAGTGATTTAGCAAAATTATTATCTAGTGGTTCATTTGGAAATCTTGAATGTTTAAGTTTAGCATTTACAAATGTTACAAGTGCATGTGCAGAACAATTAATTAAATTACCAGCACTTAGATATCTAAATTTATGGTCAACACAGGTAAGAAAAAAATTTAATAAAAAAAAAAAATTAATGATAAAATGTTTTTTAGTTTGGTGATGCAGGTTTAGAATTAATTTCTGAACATTTAAATCGATTACAAGTACTTAATTTATGTGAAACACCTGTAACAGATAAAGGCTTAGCTTATTTAACTTGTAAATTTCTATACCTTATGTAAATATGTTAATCTGAATAGATATTATTTTTGTTTAGGTATGAAAATGTTACGAAAACTTAATTTAAATTCAACACATCTATCACCATTAACATTTGAAACTTTAAAGGTATAGATTTGATGAGTTATTATTCATATGAAAGGGGATTATTTTATTTAGGAAAAATTACCAGCATTACAAGAATGCGATATACGATATACGGATGCGTGGTGAAAATATTACTGTTTTTATGTATATTATTAAATTGATTGAAGAATCTCTTGTATTATTATCCTCAAAATGGAAACATTTATGTCAGTCAGATGCATGTTTAATGGAGTTTTGTTTGTTTTTTCTTTATGTGTGAATATATATTTTTTCAGACAGAATTGATTATGTATTTATGTTTTTTTTGTTCTTCAATTGTGCAGTATTTTATTGTTATTACAGCTTTCAAAAAAAAAAAAGGATCTGTTTTGTTTTTTTTTATGCTTGTAAGATATCTAATAGTGTGCATTACTATCAGTCATTGATATGAATTAATTTGTATATTTGTTTTATTTTTCGTGCATTAATTTCAAAATTATTGTTCATCATTCAATCATTTTCTTTTTCTTGTTTTTTACATGAATAATAAAAATGAATAAAATCATATACATTCAAGATTTGATACAAATGATGATGAAAAAACTATTATTTTTCTAGAAAAAAAAATGTGGAATATTTGTTTAAAACGTTTATCATTTGTAATATTTTCTCGACGAACATTATCAACAAATAATAATACAATTATTGATAATGTTATAAAAAATTTATCATTAAATTATACGAAAGAATTCGATCAATTAAAAACTAATGAAAATTCAATTGAAAGAATTCAATATCTTAAAACAATTTTACAAACAATGAAAAAACGTGATAAAATTTTACAAGATATTCATGAAACAAATAAACTTTCCAATGGTAAAATTCAATTCTAATATTATAAATTTATGACTAATTAGATGGATAGTTATTAGAATGAATTCATTAGTAATGACGTCAGTCAAAAATTTTTTTTTGAATACTATTAACATATGGACTCGATTCATTTTAGTACTCTATATGAGAGATCATAGTTCGTGAGAGTACATTTTATTAACTTGTACTTCTAGTACATCGATTATTTATGTATTAATCCTTTCCGTCTGATTCCTAGCAGAGGGTATTTAAAAAATATTTTCTTATATTTTTGTTGATCATGACGTAAAATTTTCTAACTTTCTATTTGTTCATGAAAATAATATAAGAAAGACAAGAGAAATACATAGAAAAACAGCAACAAAGAAGATTTATAACTATGTCAAAGAGACAATTCATTCGTTATGATAGTCTTTGAAGCAGTTATTTCTTTCATGTAAACACAGCGTAATGAGTATTTCGAGCATGAGATTATTGTGTACCTAGCAGAGCCTGAAGAGTGGGTGGGTGTGAGTATAGGTGATATAAATCTGACATATCCACATCCACACCAGTTTGACATCATTCTCCTTGCTTGACAAAGACTTTTTGTTTATCAAAAAATTCTTTGACAGAACACGTCTAACTTTGTTTATCTCATCTTCAGATTCTGATGAATCTACTTCGTGAGAGTGGGTGTGGATGTGGGTGTATCTTATTTATAACACCTACACCTACACCTACATCGACATCCTGTTCTGAACGCATGAATCAGCGCTAAAATATCTACATATAATTATTAAATAAATGATAAACTATTGCTAAAAGTCAATTTTGAGCAAATTATTAATTCAATGTTGCCATATGGCAATACACGAACGGAAAAAGTTAAGCTTTCATATCCTGTCACATTAAATAGTTATACTTTAATAAACCTTTTTTTGGCAGTTTGTTTTGTAATACGTGAAACGAACTAAAATTCATTAATGACATTTTTTCAAAGTATAAATAATTATTTAATTTTATTATTATTATGTAGAAAGTAACGATGATGATGATATTTCTCAAATGGCTACCGATGAACTTGTTCGTTTAAAAATAAATTTAAACTCAATTGATAATGAAGTGAATAATGATCTATTTTATTCAATAGAATATTTTTTTGTTCTTATTATTATCCATAGATTTTAGATTATGTTTTACCAAAAGAACCCGCTGATAATGATGATGCTGAAATTGAAGTAGCAGCTGGTGTTGGTGGTCAAGAAGCAATGTTATTTGCTAAAGAATTATTTCATATGTATGAAAACTATGCTAGTTTTCGTAAATGGTCATTTGAAATAGTTGAATATGATCAAACAGATATTGGTAGAAATAAATATTTTATATAATGAATAATTTAAATTTTCCTAATTATAGGTGGTCTTCGTCAAGGAAAAGCATTTTTAAATGGTTTAGATGTATTTAAAAGTTTAAAATATGAATGTGGAGTTCATCGAGTACAACGTGTGCCACAAACAGAAAAAAGTGGAAGAATTCATACAAGTACAGTTATGGTTGCTGTCTTACCTCAACCGAAAGATGTAAGTTTAGAATCAGATAAATTTGTGATGTTAGATGAAGAATTATGCTTTTTACAAAGGATCGTGACGGAATCAACCCCTTCCGTGGACAAGCCGAGAATAGTCAAAAATTAAACTAGTCTTTTCTTTTCAGTACATTTATCTTTTATTTGATATAGTAATTTATTTTGTTTTAGATTAAAATTGAACTTCCGGCTAAAGATTTATTAGCTGAACCTATTAGAGCGCGAGGTCCAGGTGGTCAACATGTAAATAAAAGTGAATCAGGCTGTCGTTTAACACATTTACCAACCGGTAGAAATTATTTTAATTTATTTATTTTGAATTAAATACAATTTTTTATTTCTAGGAATTATAATTGAACGACAAGATGATCGTTTTTTTAATTCAAATAAAAATATTGCAATTAAAGCAATGAAAAACAAGTAACAAATCATTTATACATCTTTATTATTCTCAAAAAAAAAATTTTCTTATTATATTAGACTTTATCAAATGCAATATGATGAACAACAAGCACGATTATTAAGAACACGTAAACAACAAACAGGTACTGGTAATCGAAATGAAAAAATTCGAACGTATAATATTCAACAAAATCGTATAACAGATGAACGTCTTGATGAAAATGCTCATAATGTTAATGAATTTCTTAATGGTACACATCGTTTACATACGATGATTGAACAACTTAAACAACAAGATAGATTACAACGTTTAATTGAATTAACTGATAAACCTTCGAAATAAGTTAAAATTATCTTTGTCTTTTTTTCTAGATGGAACAGGAAATATTATATTTAGTTAATAAACAACTTCAACAAGCATTTTCAAATGCATTGACTTGTTTAACACAAACATCTTCGTTAGATCGATCATTACAATCTAATATTTTAGTACGTTGTCGATCATTAAGTAATCATCGAAAAGTATCATCTCATAATACAAATTCACATTGTTCATTACCGATAACAACAAAGGATTTTATTTATTATGAAACAATACCAAATATAAATCGTAGTAGATCAAACAAAACAGTTAATGTGCAATATTCATTCAGCCTTAATCAACCGCTATTAACGAAACTCAATGAACAACAACAAAATCTCATTAATATACAAAGTTATGTCGATGAATTAATTCACCATTCTATGCGAACTGTTTTATTACAGGTTTGTTTGAAAATATTATTTCTTCTTTTTTCCTTCAACAAACAAACATATAGATCAATAATCAAGTATCCATGAATGAAGATGATACATCGTATTCAGCTGAAACTTTTGAAGTGATTGATTCATATATAGATGAATTTATTCATTTCATTATTGAACAAACAATTGAACTTATTACATCTTCCGATATCGAACATATATCAAATCAAATTGTAGAAAATATTATTAACAGTGCATTGTCAACTATAGCTAATGATAATGAAAATAATTATAGAAAAATAAACGAAAATTCATTACCATTAGAAGACAATAAACAATCGATTGATTATTTTCTGAATGATATTGCTCAA
The DNA here is from genome assembly GCA_905250115.1 of Adineta steineri. NCBI lineage: Eukaryota > Metazoa > Rotifera > Eurotatoria > Adinetida > Adinetidae > Adineta > Adineta steineri. Next base: position 15,531 of record CAJNOI010000401.1, on the reverse strand, counting down.
CGAATTTATACCGATTCATTCAATCAATTAAAACAGTAACTAAATTAGAAAACAGAGCTCCGCACGAGACATGCGAAGCTCTGTTAGGAAACTATTTACTTATTCTTTTTTTTTGTTCTATTTTTAGAATACTTATCAAAGACAATTATGATAACAACAACTGACAAACTGCGACAATGATTTGTTTTTGTGCATCTATAGATCTAATGTTTTTTCTTATCAGTGATAATAATGATAAAAATAAATTTTATATAATTTTTTATAATTCTAAATAAGATAAAACAAACTTTTTTTTTCTTTACTATTATTAAAGATTTGAAGAGATCGATTATTATATTCCCAGATTGGAAAGATGTACATCGTATAAGAAAAAAAATCCAGTGAGGGTATTCCGTCTATGAATCCAAATATGAATTCATCCCCTGATTCAAAACGAAAATCTAAAAAACGAAAAGTTCTTACTGATCAGCTTTTCAATCGACTTCATTTGATCAATGTATTTGATGATGATTTTCCTTCAAATTCATCATTATCAATAGTCGATTCCTATTCACCTTGCGTACGTGGGTCTTGTACACTTGCATGGCATTTACCAGCCGATCCTCTTAATATTCAATATTATCGTAGGTGTCTTGTAATTCCTGGTGAAATTCCTTATTTCATTCCATCACCACGTACTCCGTATTTACCACCTGAACAATCTGACTCTTTTGTTCGACAACCTCGATTTACTTCTCTCCTACCTCTTCTGCTTACTGCTCAACGTACTGGCATTGATGTTCGACAATATAATATTATTAGTGAAAGAAATTCATTAAGAAAAATTGCGATGAATAATGAAGTCTATACAATCGGTGTGATAAAATTTGGTTCAAGTATATTTTTAAGACGTTATGATACTTATCAAACAATCAATAGAAATGATATTGGATATCGATTTGAACAAATGTGTACTACTGGTAATTATCTTGATGGTAATTATATTCAATTAATTGAAGGACACATTGGTACATTAAAAACATTGATGACAGGAGAAACTGATGCAGTTGAGAGACGCACTGGAAGATCAATTGAATTAAAATGTCATCGAAAACCTGATAATCAAGATATACAAGATTGGTGGTTACAAGCTTTTCTTAGTAAGTCGAAAATTTATCATTATAAATAATAATTTAATTCGTATTTGTTTTTTTGAAGGTGGTGTAACAAAAGTTATTCATGGTTGTCGTGCATTAGATGATCCCGAACGCTTGATAAATATGGTTGAATATCCTGTCTCAGAAATGAGTCATGAACAATATAAAAATCGAATATTAGAATTTCTCTATCAAGTTCTTCAATTTCTTTCATCGAATGTTATTGAAGGTCGAAATTATTTATTATCTCGTCGGATAGATCCAACAACAAGAAAACATCGATTATATTTATATGAGGTGACAAATAAAACAGATAAAGAAAAATTAACATTTCTTACAGAAGAATTACTTAATCGATTACTTGTTACTACTAGATAAATGATTGTGTTTTGTTATTTGAATTTTTGCATTTAATTAAAATAAGAATTTAATACAAGAAGATCTGTATCATGGCTACTAATATAGATTAGATCTATTAGTTTGATATTTCGTCTACGAACTACATTATACATGAAAAAGAAAACTTCAGTGTAATTGTTTTCATAAAACCTATAACATCATTAATGAAAGTGAAGGATATTTTCTGTCGAAATCAATTAGTAGTCATCGTCAGTGAATCGAAATGATAATGTTACGATACTAACTAGTAAATAAAAAATTGTCGAATGTTATCAATATACGCTTTGTAAGAATTTTCTGATTTAGAATCACTTTAGATAAACTTTGAGCATATAATCGAGAAATTATTTGATATCCACTTGTTCAAATGTCTTTGTTCATAATGTTGTCTATTATCATGGAAAATAAGAATAGTGGTATTCACTTGACGCAAATCGTGCATACAACATATAGTATATTATTATTGATCCATATGAGAATGATATTTTGAATGATTGATATATCGATGACGATTGTATACGTTTAGATAAAATAGATGTTCGGTCTCTATTGTTCACATCATCCGATTTGCTAATTGGTAGCGATTGTTCATAGTCTATGACTCTTCATAGGTACATAGAGAAAGTAAAAAAAAGAGAAAAAAAATGATACGTTTCGTATCGCATCAATAATTTTCGTTTATCCTACATACACGTGTGTTATTTTATGTTGACTTAAACCTTATTTCGTTTCCTTTTTACTTTAGCTCCGTTGAGAGCAATCATCGCATCTCGACGTGAAAAAACAAAATAGTATATAAGTACTTTTAAAAAGAATAATACAACGAATAATCACTCTATATTGATGGGTGATGTTACTGAAGAGAAACTACCTCTACTGAACATCATTGATGGTGATTTAGAAAGAGATAATCTACTTTACTCACGTACTATACATCTTCGAGTACCATCGCCAATTTCACATTGTCATGTACCTGACGATAAGTTCGATTATAGTACACGAAATCGTCTTGTAATTGTATTAATTGTGTGTATTATCTTTATTATCATTGAGATTATTGGTATGTTAAAATTTATTGAGATAAATAAATATTATTTATACTGATTTAGGTGGAGTAATTTCAAATTCAACAGCTATTGGAACTGATGCAGCACATATGTGTATTGATGCAGCTGGTTTTCTTATATCATTAACAGCATTATATTTAACTGCAAAACGACCAACAGACACACTTTCATATGGATATATTCGAGCTGGTATGATAAATATATCATATCTTTTAAAACAAATCTATTAATGTTTTCGTTTAGAGGTTCTTGGAGCTTTCCTTAGTGTGCTAACTATATGGCTTGCTACTGGAATTCTTGTTTACATGGCTATTCAACGTTGTATTGATCAAACATTTGAAGTAAAGCCAGTTGAAATGATCGTTGTAGCTTCATGTGGCGTTGTTTTTAATATATTGTAGGCATAAAACATTTAATCTCATCATTTAAAAACTTAAAAAAACATTTTATTTATTGCAGAATGTTTTTTATATTACATGTTAATACATGTAATGTATCAATGCCACATGGTCATTCTCATGATAATAAATCATCATCATCAGTTGAAAATACGCATGAACAACCAAAATCATCTAACAATATCAATATACGTGCAGCTACGATTCATGTTATTGGAGATTTTATACAGAGCATTGGTGTTCTTTTTGCTGCAATACTTATTAACGTTAAAGTATTACAAATATTAATCAATATTTAATTGAACTATAAATAAAATTATTTATTTTAGCCGGAATATAAATTAGCTGATCCAATTTGTACTTTTATTTTTTCAATATTAGTTCTTATTACAACAGTCACTATCATGCGTGATATTGTTCTTGTTCTTATGGAAGGTAAATCTTGTCTTTATTTTTAATTTCATCTTTAATTATTTAATAATCTAATAGGTGTTCCATCAAATGTGAATTATAAACAAGTTGTTGATGATCTTGTTCAAATATCTGGTGTTCGAAATGCACATAGTCTTCATATATGGTCATTATCTACACAAAAAATAGCATTATCCGTTCATATAGCAATAGGTAAGTGATATTTTTGATTAATAATGATATATTATAATATAGAAAATGCTTGAAATTTGTAGATAATGATCAAGATCCTTTGAAAATTTTGAGTGAAGCACAAAAAATGCTTCGTAATAAACATTCAATAACTCGATCAACGATTCAAGTTGAAACATATAATGAACATATAATGAATTCATGTGAAAATTGTCAACAACTAGGTACTAAATAAAATATATCGAATTTACTGAAATTGTAGTATTATTTAAGATAATATGTAGATTAGTTTTTTTAATATTGATAGTTTTTTGTGAATTTAAATATAATTTTAAATCAAATTCATCGTATTGTTTTTTTTTTACAAATAGTATTCAATAAAATACAGCCTATTATCTTGAAGGTGTGGGTGTGAGTGAGTATAGATGCTCTTTTGTTCCACCCTACACTGGAGATGGTAAGACTAATTAAGTGACTAGAGAGAATACATTTCTCGATATTTGAAAGGTAAGCAACATATTCTTTTCTTATTTACATTTATCTATCCATAAAAAAGAACTAAAAAGAAAAGAAATCAGTGATTAAATATGTAGGAAATTGATATCAAGATAACACAAAAAGTATTTTGAAAAACTAGTTTTCAATCATCTTATTCTTCAAATTTCATTTTTAATGTACGTTCGATAGCAGAATTATATAAGACTAATTATTATTGTTAATGCGATGCGGAGCAAAGCATTTACGTAATCCTTCGCGAGTTTTCTTGCTTTTTTTACGAAAGCATCGCAAAAACATGATCTAGACTTTTTCACATTCCGAGATAATTATAAAGGACAAATTAATACTTTATCAGTGGTATGCGAAAAGTAAATCTATATATTAAAGAAAATGAATATTCTGATTAATACAAGTAGTTGATTTTGAATGTTAACATACTGATTAATTTATTATTTGTGTTTATAGCAGTATGTTTATAGACAAGGTCTCGCCAAATTGAATACCAAACAAATCAATATTTACATTTATTGAAAATATTCAGAGATTAGAAATAAACGTATAAATTAATTGTATAGTTCTTTCTTTTCGAGAAATATTTATCAGAATAATTATTAGTATTATCAGTTCTATAACATTCAATAGTTGTTTATAACTGCTATATATTTTCTATGATGTATCCTGAAAATAGCACATTTCAAGAAGATAATCATTTTAATAATAGGTATGAAATAAACACAACGTTTTGATTGCATTTTATTTTTCATGACAAGAGAAAAACAAACAAAAAAAGAACCTGCAATGTATTGGACGGGAAATAGAGATTAGAGACAAAAAAAATCACTTATTAAAATGTTTCGCACATTATGTTTATGTTAGTTTTTTTGCTACGTTCTATTTACAAATAATAAATATCAAGAAAAGAGGAATTTTTTATATTGATGATCAATCATATCACATTCATGGCTAAAAAAAAGAAACGTACAGATGATTAAACATATTTTATTCGATTAACAAACAAAAACAAAAGAGAAAGTGAGTCAGAAGCAAACAACACATACAATATTAATATTCATCATCATTCGAGAGTAAAAAGTAATCTGACCAGTATATCATGTAAAAAAAAGCGAAAGAAATAACAAAACAAAAGAAAAAGAGAGAACATATTTTTCTTTCTCAAAATTTGCATCGAAAGCTTTTGTGAAATTCGTTTTCGAACAGTGTAAAAAAAGATGAATAAATATATGTATTTAGTCTACTTTTCTATCTAGTTTGAAAGAACAAGAATATAGTTCACATATTTATTATAATATATATGCACGTTCACACATAAAGAGAAAGATAAAAAAATAAAGATGAAATACAAAAAAAAAGAAACGAGAAAGATTCATCCATTGGCTTTGTCATGCATTCGTATATTTGAAAATCTGACGCACATTTGGTCTAAAAATGAATAATACAATTTTCTTTTGTAATGTAAAAATTGACTAGAAAAACTTTTCTTAGGTAGTGTTCAATCACGATTAACTGATTTTGGTTTATTTGTTTGTTGATTATTTATTCCATCAAGATGCTGTTTCCCATTCTTCATCTTCTTTTTGATCATTATCACTTACTGAGTTATGGCAAAAATTATTATTACTGGTGATGCTATTGTAAGATTAGAAATTTGTGAAACAGATCAAGCTTGTAAGATGGCATGTGAACAAGATATGACATGTTGGGAATGATCATTTTCAATTTCATTAAAAAAATGTTGACAATATTCAAAAGTTGTTGAGTTCTCGTGGGATAATGATTATATAGGTTAAGTGATTAAAAATAATTTTTTTATTCGTTTCTTTGGACATAAATGAAATCGTTTATTATCATCAAAAAAATAAAATAAAGTAAAATTGAAGAATTTTGTTTTTAGAATTAATTATAAAATATATTGTATATTTTAATTTAGTGATGAATATATCATATCCAGATATAATTTCTTTAAAAATGTTCAGACAACAAGCATTAGATAAACATAATGAATATCGTAGAAAACATTGTTCACAATTATTAATATTAAGTGAAAATCTAAATGAAATTTCTCAAGATTATGCAGACAGATTAGCTTCATTTGGTGAAACACCACCAAATTATAGCGGAATTAGAATGGAAAATTTATATAATCAAACACTTGATTATTAATTACAATGTAAATAAGAATGCAAGTATTTCTATTAATTTAAAGGCTCAGTTCCAGTCGAACAATGGTATAACGAAAAAAATAATTATAACTGGGCATATCCTGATTTTTCTAAATCAAAAAATTTTGCTAAACTTATTTGGAATAATGTGACACAATTAGGAATTGATAGAGCATTTACCAGTGATAATACAACAATGTTTGTAGTTGCAACTTATTATCCTGGTGGATATATTGAAGAATCATACATACAAAATATCAAAAGAGAGTGTTAACAAATCAATATTCAAATATATTTAACCAAAATCAATTACAAAATTTTAAAACTGTTTTATATATAAAAACACATATTCATATTATTTTTTAATACTAAATCAAAATTTGATTCTTTCACAATTTTTTTGTATTATTTATTAACTGAACTTTCTTAAAACTATGAATCTTTATTGAGATAGAAAAATAACTTTTGTTCTACAGTTTTTTTTCTACACCATCAAAGTATGTCCATTAATCTAAAAATCTTCTATACACTATTGTTTTCGACTAACATAATCATTTCGATTTTATTACAATTTACAATTTTTTAACTAATCATTTTCAATTTATTTCTATTAATATTTCTTTTTTTTCATTTAAATATATATGCAGTTTATTCTTAAAATATAACATAACTATTTTCAAATATATTTATTAGAAAAACTCCGATATTGTCTTATTTATATTTTTTATGTACAAAATATGATCCAAGTATATAACGAAAAATATATCGTTATATTTGCTTATTTACTTTATTATGGTCGTTATCTACCTGTATGTTATTTCATTTGTCATTTATATACATATATAAAGAATAACAAAACATCAATCTTTCATATAACCATTTTTTTCAGTCTACCAAACAAAAAAGAAAAACCGAATATCGATAAATAATGTTTTTTTATATAAAAATACGTCGAAACATGTGCATATTATTCGACTAAATACATTAATCTTCATTAAGACTCTATACATGAAATAGATATTGAAAGTATTTATTCTTTTTCTTAATAATAATTTATATAAATAAATAAATATCGATAACTATTCATTTGTCAGTATAACGATAAAAAAGAAAAGCATTCATCTAAGATAAAATATTATTCTTATAAACAAAACAATACTTACTGGTTAATTTAATTAAATATTGTAAGTATTAAAGAATTTCTTTAACAAAATATTTAATTCTTTTGCTCAGAAAAAAAAAAATTTTTATCTTTTTGCACCTTTTGTTTTTCTCATAAAAATTTAAAGAATTGAACTAATAGAAATATTCAAACATAAATTTCATTTGAGTTTTGATATTTAAATGACTTTAGACTAATTTGAGATTATTTAAGAAAGGAAAAGAAATAAAATTACTTAACAATTATAATTTATCACAAAAAATCAGATTTAGTTGAACTTTAAGAAAAGAAATAATATTTATTTGTTGTAATCTATAGAATATTCGAAAATCTTATAAAAGTAAATACTACGATAGAATGAAAATTTCTTTCTTACAAATAGTAATAAGATGTCTTCTTCAATAAAATAAATGGTTACATTGAAATTTTTCACTCGTTAACATATGTACATTTTGTAAATATTAGTCAATTGTACTTACAATAAAAAACGTTTGTATAAATATCTATTTTTGAGATGATCAAATATTTTTATGTAGTTATTATAATTATTAAAAATATTCTTTCAAACATTTCTTTCAAAAGAAATCCATTCAAAAATTTTTAAACAATTTGTTGAGTTTTTCGATTACAAGATTTTCAATGTATTTTTTCTCCATTAAAATATTCAAAACTAAAAGATATATAAACACTGGATATATCATTAAAACTAAAGATTTTATTTGTAGAATAGAATTAAATCTTAACTGAAACAATTTTCATATTAGTCTTATTTAGTCTATATTGATCATCAAACAATAGAAACTAATCGCACTGATTTATGTATAGATATTATTATAAATATTTTCCTAATTAAATCTAATTTAAATTCAAGGTTTCAAAGTTGATTATATATCAGATTAAAAAGAAAAATTCCTAGAAGATTTTCTTCTGAGTTTTGTAATCAGAAGAAAAGATTGAGAAGAGTTTTTGCGATTTTGATTCTATATGAAAAATTTATATCATTTATTACTACTCGTTAGAATTTATTTCTTATCAAGAAGAAAACAACTGATTCTACCGTAATAGAACCAATTAGAATTCGTAGAATCGTCAGCTTTAAAAAACGAAAATTTTCAAGAAAAATAGAAAACAAATCTTTACAGTAAAATCTTTTAGAATCACACTGAAATTCGTTAGACACTTATAATGATTTGTTTTTCTGTGCGTAGAGAGAATTAAACTCATAATATGATCTACGTATAAGAATAGGAAATTTTCAAAAGAATTTAATTTAACATAAAAGTCAATAAAAAAAGCATTTAATAAAATATTCTATTTTATAAAAATAAATATTTCGAAGATATTTTTTTCGAGAAATAGTTTTAAAGAAAAATATATGAGAGAATTAGAAAAAATAAGTATTTGAAAGAACGATGAATATAACTTTAAAAAAACATTTTTATTGAAAATAAATCCTACTAATCATTTAGAATTAGTTAATCTATTGAATTGATTAGATCTGAGTGTAGTTTACGAATTTCATTTATTTTTTTAATTATTAATTGTTTATATTTCTTTAGTTTAATAGAGACAAAATGTCATCAATATCAATAGATATTCCAACATTAGAAATCAATTCATATGGACTTAAAAATCTTGTCAATTATATATCTCGACACGAGCAGACTCTAAAAGAATTTGGAGCTATTAAAATTAAATTAAATTCTGATTGTTTATTAGGCATAAAAAAACAGAAAATTTCTTCGAAATTTACAAATATTCAAAGAATCGTGAAAATAAGTAATGATGAACCAATTTATTCGATAAAGAAAATTGAAGGTATAAATGATTACATGAAAGAACATATACCAATATTAAATGAAGAAACATTCTGGTCTTCTTTTATTCATTCAAATCATAAACATGAACAATCAGCTGCTTCAATATTACTAAATAAATCATTGTTTTTAAAAAAGTCTCCTGAAAATTCCTTTTCAATCCATCATATACCAAAACAATCATTACTTAAATTAGTTGATACTCAAAGAATTCAACAATTTGTTCCTTGTTTAACACGATCACATGAACCAGGAACTATATTTCCATTATCAGATACGCAACAACGTTTATTTTCATTAATATACCATCATGATGGTGGTTCTCGCTATTGGTACATTATTCCTTCATGTGAAAGGGAAATATTACTAAAACTACTTTATCAAAAACGTTCTTCAGCATGTTTTCAACATGATCAATTATTTATTAATCCATCCATATTAGATAAACATCATATTCGATATCATCGAATTATTCAACATTCAAATGAATTTATTGTTTTGTCAGCTGGAACAATATCACAGAGTTTCACTACAGATGCATGTTGGACTGAATCTATTCCATTTGCATTACCTAGTTGGATTAGAAATGATCATGCTTACAATCAAAATTCAACATGTCAATGTAAAATAAATCAATTTTCAGAAACAAAAACTAATAATATCAATTTATCTCAATCAGATCCTGTACAAAAATCTATTGGTCAGTATTTCAATGTTAATAATAATCATCATCAACATACATCAATTTCGACAGGCTAGCTAATAGTATAAACATTTTTTTAAGAATTCTATTCGATCTCTATCATAAAATCAATTTCAATTCAGATTATTAGTATTTTTGTATGAGTGAGTTCAGTAACAATGTATATCGCACCTAGAAATATAATAGGACTATCATCAGTTGTTCAAATTTTGCATTTACTATTTTTGTTAATATGCGAATTCTGAAAAAAATCGTCGAGAAGTCCAGATGATTTTCTTTAGAACTATAAGACAGAAACACGTTTCTTCTTCAATACGATTGAAATCGATTAGAATTATTTTTTCCGATTTCAGTTGATTGCCATGATTTGACTTGATTTTATAATTATGTAATAATAAATGAAAATAATTATTTAACATTCTAATAAAAATTTCTCTTTTAGATAATATTGATTGTTCGATAAATTTCAATCCTATTATACAATTAAATCAAATTACAATTAATCAAAACAATTCACAACAAGAACAACAACAACTAGAATCGAAAAGGTTAGCTAAAGATAATTATATTATAATTACACTAATTATTTATTTATTCAAAAAAAAAGGATCGAGAATTGTTTTATTTGTCGTTAAAGAGAAATAAATACCATTCTTTAATTGATCAGAAAATTCTTTTCTTTGTATCATTAAAAATGAATTTCTTGTCTATCATACTTAGTTTTATTTATATATATTATTTAGAGAAAATCTTTTGAAAATATCTTTAGAAAGATGTTAATACCATTCAAATCAGATATTCAAATGTAAAACATGATCTATTTCAATGTTTATATAATATATAAGAAAATACTATGGTATCGATTACGTTTTGTAGATGCAGTAGGTTCAAATTTCTGTTCGTATATACATCAAAATTCATTTAAGCAGAATTTAGTTGAAAGAAAGATTCAGATTATTTTTTCGATGTCTTTTTCCTACAAAAAAATAAACAATATTTGTAAATGTTTTAATATTAAAAGACATATTTTTTTGTTTGATTTCAGTCATAATATTAGAAAAAACAATTTTCATAATGACACAACCGATGATATGCTTTTAAACATGTCAATTGAACAAAATTTGGAAGATTTTTTCGCTGAACTTTCAAATACACAACAAAATCACAGTTACCAAACGACAACATTTGTGACAACAACACAAAATATTGCAAATCATGAAACTATTGACAATCAAGATTCTTCACTAGATGATTTCATGAACATTCTTGCTTATAATACTTCACCTACTATACCATCTAAAAGTGTGCAAACTGAAGAATCAATCAATACGATTGAAAAATATCAAAATCAACAAGCGGTAAGTAATTATGAATATTGTTTCTTTCGAAATATAATAGTTAAGGAAAAAATATTCATTTTTAAAAGATATCTTGGTAATCATCGTATTTTAATTCTAATTCATATTTTGCTGATTATAAACTAAGAAAACCATGATAATTAGGCGAATATAAATTTATACAACTATGACATATTTGAATATTATCAGTCGAAAACAATCTTGTCGATATAAAATTCTGAAATTTTACTAGTTAATATTGAAATATTTATTAGTAAAAATGTCAAGTTTGTAAATGCATAAAAAAAACTTTGAGAGAAATATATTCAATAAGAAGAATATTCCTTTATATTTTCTTTCAACATAATCGTTAATCAAGGTAAATTTTAAGGAGTATTAAATCGAAAACAAATCATTCTTTATTAGTCAATTGGATGATTATTAGAAATGATTACTATCTCTCTTCTAATATATTTTTCGTCTCTTTTTAGGCACATGAATCATCGACAGTGATGAATACAACAACAACAACAACAACAACAGCAGAAATCACAAATACTAAGAATAATGTTAAAAAAAGAAAATTTAACGAAGATATTAATCGTTATAAGACACTTGTTGTATTGAGACTACGATCTGATGTTAGTGAAATTGATTTATATCATCATTTTATTGGCTGTATTAAAGTAACTTTAAAACCATGTAAATCAGAAACATATTTGAAGTATAATACGTCATTTTAAATAATAGAAACAACACTTTTTATCTTCTTCTTCTTAGATATGCTTTTATTGAACATAGAACAATAAAAGAAGCTGAGTGTAATTTCAAACGACCTCTCAATTATCTTCTTTTCGGTTCTAAATCTTATGTGAAATACGCCGGTGATTCTTCATCTCTTCCTATTGGATATCGATTCGATAACGAACGAACAATTGTAGTAAAAAACATTCCAGAAAATGTTACCGAAGATGATTTACGTCAATTATTTATCAATTGTTCTATATCAAAATATTGCCCATCACGTAAAATTCATCATACAACTCTCTCAGCTTCAATTATGAACAAAATTAAAACTCTTTTAGGGTAAGAACAGCATTAGAATTTCTGATTTTTTTAAACATTAGATCTAACTTTTCTATCATTGAAATATATATTATTTCATACTTAGCATTGATCTTCAAAATATAACAAGATTATATCCTTATTATGTTTATAGATTTTGTTACAAATGAAATAAAAACAAAATTATAGATAGATTTTCATGTTTTAATAATATATTTTTCAAGTTAAGAATATTTCTCGAATCAATATAGTTAGTTAAAGTACTAAAATAGTACATAGGATCTTTAATCTCTACCGTTTTCCATCGTTATTGTTTTACAACTTAAATTATTAATCTTACTATAATTTATTGTGAAGAGTTTTTATTGTTCTAGATTTTGTTTAATTATTTTAACAATTATTCGAACATAATATATTTCATTACGAGTTTTAGCAATAGTCTATTTATAAAAGTCGTTAATAATAATGTTCAAGAACAAAACAAAAGTTTTGTCAACTAATCGAATGTCTATTTATCGTATTAACTTTAGAAAAATTTCTATTTCTATTTGGTCAATAAGTAAAGAAAAAGAATAAATGAGATCATTTATGATCATCTTTTTTAGACCTATATGTATGTTATAGTATCGAATAAACGTGTAATATTTCATTAGAATTTCATCAATTACGTACTAATGATATTACCTATAGAAGAAATCATTTTGAATAAAAAATATGTAGAATGTTTATTTTATATACACACTGTGTAGAGTGTGCTTCGTCATGATTTACCTTGTATTGTACTTTAATCATTAGTAATGACTATAACAAAACTTTTATTTGTGGCATCAATCTCAATTATTTGTCTAAAAATTCAAAAAAATATGAATAAGACATCAGTAGTATAAAACTCTCTTTGAATCTTGCTAATTTGTAGAAGCATATTTAACGAGCACGTCAGTAAAGGATAATTTGAGTGTTAAACAGTCAGCATTAGAAGAATGAAATATAACGGAAACAATCAAACACGATAATCAAATTCTTTTTTATTTATTTTTATTTCAGGTATGCGTTTCTTGTTTACAATACCGTTCAAGAAGCATCCAATGTTATTGAACATGCTGATCAATATCAAATCAATGGTCAACAATTGATTATTTCTGCTTATATCGATTCACGTCAATTATAAATAGTCATAAAACAACGTTTTTTTTTCATCACTTTTGTAAAAGTTCTAAAAATTCATATAACTATTTGTTTTATAAGAACTGTTTATCTCATATCTAAGGGAAGACAACTTCTCTTTTTGATTGACTCTTGGGTAAATAAATAATCTAAAGCTTACATATTTTTTTATCAAGAAAACAATGACATAATAAACGATAGTTGTTGTGTTCATAGTATTTGATTGATATTTCATAAGAATATTTTGTTGTACAATCAAGATTGACTTCAAATATTCGATATCTACCGAATCTCATAATTCATTTTTAATTAATATTTCTCTTTTATCTAATAGTTGACGCACTATATTATTCAATTAATTCCTGTCTACTTACATTGTTCTATATAAATAAACGAACTACATGTAGGGTAAATGTAATGAAAATTCTATTTTTAATAATAATAGAAATTGTCAATCTTAATCGATCATTATTAACCATAAGAATACGGCCACAACACACAATGATGTTATAAAAAACGAAAACCTTAAACATTATAACATAAACATTATAAGAATAACAATTCACAAAGATGTTGATTGTGACCAATAATAAATTTTGTTTAATTTGATCTTAAAACCGAATTGGTTCTATATGCCTGTAAACCTACTAATAACTTATAATTCATATATCAATATCTACTGAATAATGATAATTATGGATGAGGATAATGTAAAAGCATGAGATTTAATGCAATATACCTAGATCAAACGAACTCAATCGGATCTAGTCGTTATGGAATAATTTGATCGGATCCCACGATGTATTTTATCGGACTCTCATGCTCTGGATGCCAACCAGATTTCATCCAAATCCGATCAGATCTATAGGTCGGATTGCATCTCCTGCGATCAGATAAACGAACTAAATGTAGAATAAACTACGTGAATATCTTATTTTTATGAAAGTTTTCGATCTCAATCGATCACTATCTACTAACAAGAACACGAACAATAACTATATAGATGTATGAAATAAATTCCGTATTAAGACCAAATTAAATGAATTTATCGTTCGTGACAATTCATATCTTTATCAATTCTTCTTATCCTTATTCTTAATGTTTATGTTGCTATTTATATTGATGTAAATGTTTGCATTACACTGTTCTAGTGCAAACGTCGTTAAAAAACTAGTATTTAGTTCTTCAAGTCAATCGAAACATTATCTATCATGAAAATTTTTAACACAATTCATAATTAACCACCATTTCAGTGAAAATATTTCATTATGTTTTTTACCAGATATCTCTTAAGTGTTTCATTACCGAATTCTTTCAATACATGGATCTTTTATTACTAGTTCTACAATGGTGTCTCCTAAGTTTTATCAGCTTGGGCAGCATTTAAAAATGTTTCAAGGTATGTTAATCCCAAAAACAACTACTTTCCCAAAGCTCACCATAACAGATACGTCACCCATAACATGTCTTCCTGCTCATTCTCTAACCTCTACTTTTAAGATTAGAAACCATTAACGATCTTCCTGCAGTTTTTTATATCTCTGTCAGCACAGAACCAGAGCAACAATGCGGTTGTCGCTGCGCGTCTAGGTAAGACTTAAACAAAGCACCACTCAATCGTTCTTCCACACACATGACACCCACATACGCATATCCATACACAAACCTTTAGTACGAACTTCCACACTCATCAGCGCAGTTCCACACATAAACCTACACCCAAACTAAAACGCATACCCACTCTTCCACATCTAACTCTGTCCCATACCCTTCCACGCACCAAACACTTCCCAAGCCCCTCCAAACTAGAAAACGCACTTCCACACACACGCCACAATGAAACTCACAATAGCACACGTATATACAAATCCAAAACCCTGATATGCACTTCCGCATCCGAATCTTTCACACGCACTTCCATACCCACAAAACACACTTACATAGCGCGATAGCCCACACGCACTTTAAACCTGCAAACACACACCTACACCCAGCCCAACAC
>CAJNOI010000400.1:24743-47893 GCA_905250115.1 Adineta steineri | reverse complement strand
ATCTGTTACTCGGAGTCACTCAGCTAAGCGATGGCACGTTTGTTCTTGTCGGTGCAGATTATATGCTTTACACATTGACTAATGTCAACAGTAAGTTGATTAATGTGCTGAGCAACCAGTCACTTCTCGCAGTTATTCAGCTAATTGATGGTACATTCCTCGGTATTGGAATTGATAAACAGCTTTACACGAATACAAATTTGAACAGCAACTGGGTGAATGTGGCAGGTAGCGGTTCTATGATTGCCGTTACTCAGCTGAACGATGGCACAATTCTTGCTGTTGGTGTAGATCAGTTACTTCACGAACGCGCTAGTTTGACCAGCAATTGGGTAAATGTGACGAGCGATAGAAACATGATAGCAATTGCGATTATGCCCAAGTAGTATTTGTAACGATTATCATTTTTCTATATTGCTTCATATAATTATATATAATCATGCTTTTCTTTTCGTTTTATCTTGCACTAACTTTAATCTTATACTGTTTTCAATACAATATTACAAATAAAAAAAACGAAAATTTATTAAGAGAAAATAATTAAAAAGGAGAAGAGAGCAAGAGAAACGTATACATGTATTAGTCAAATCAAGCGGAGGGTGTGGGTATTTTGTCTTTCATTCACACCCACATCCTCAATTAAAAATGAATGTTTTAACTAATGATATTCGAAATAATGAAGCTGATCGGAAAAGTTAATAACTTGATACAGAACAAATCTATTCTAAAACTGGAACTAGCACTCTTAAAATAGAAAAAACACTCACTACGCGGAATTATTATTTTCAAAAAGAGAATTCTTCATTCCTTTCTTAATCAATTTAATAAGGATTGGTATTTTTTTGATCACCAAATTTATTTTTAATTAAATTACGAATGATAAATAGATTTATTCCTTTCACTTTAACATTCATTGTATTTGTCATGCCATCAGATAAATAAATAAAAAGAATTTAGAGATGCTATACAGTAAATCAAGCAATGTTTACATAATACATTATGAAAAAAAATCAATATTGTATTTTTGTTTTGATTGGAAATAAATTATATGAGCAAATCTTGCATTCTTTACGATATTCACTTATAAAGCGAATATAAAAATAATTGTTGATCGAAATATATATTTGACGCAAGGTACATGTTCAGTATCATTTCCTTTGAGATGAGTGTGGATGTAGATGAATACAAAACGCACACTCACACTCTCAAAAAGTCATTTGTACGACTTAAAGTCTGATAAAAGACAGAAAATTGATCACGCACGATGAGCTTTTGATTTGAACGGTAGAAAGAATATGTATAGGAATGAAGAGAAAAGGGAAAAAGGTGATGAAACCTCTCTATACAGCTTATAAACGACGATTATATAAGTGCTATTACATATAAATTAACTATTTACATCTTTATTCGATTCGATTCACCTTGTTGTAAAAATAAACGTCAAAATATTTATTGATTTTTTCATCAACCACCAATTTTTTCTGCAGTTTTAATTTTCAAATATAAATAATCTGTATCTCATCGTGTCTACTTTATCACATATTTCTCTTTGATCATTAAAAAAATGTTACATTTATATATATATATATCAGAATTACTTCCTTTCTGTCCTTCGTCTCAAGTATTTCATCTGCATTATATTTAATCACAACCATTAATATGTATATTAGCGAGAGAAAATCTATAAAAAGGTAACATATTTTCGTCATATATATATAATAAAATAAATCATATGACGAAAGAAAAAGAAGGCGGTAGCATTTATAATATAGAAATTCGATCAATGCATACTTTCGAATACCTAACTGTAGTGACTTATTTTTTATAATGATTCAATAAAAAGAGAAAATTTCTCTATGGTAACTAGTACTCAATCGAGGTGTGGTTGTTATTTTTTATAAAAAAATATTGAACACATAGTCAAAAACCTTCTTCTTTCTATAATAAAGAATTTTATAAAGATTGTCAAATCTCATACAAATAAGACTTCGATGACTCACAATTGTATGAAAGGTAATATAGTATACTCATGTCGTTTTAATGGTAGAAAAAAAATGAAAATAAATCTGTACATTTTATATAGTTACTTGTCATAGTAAGTGACTATTTGATTTACATATGTATACAAATACACATTTTTTTCTTCATTAATATATATAAAAAAAAATATCATCAGTAAATATTGCGACATTCAATGTCGAATCTTACATATTGCTCAATCAATACATGTGAAAATAATGGTCAATGTTTTTTGAATACATGTAATTGTACGATTTGTTACACTGGTTTGTTGTGTGAACAAGAAAAATATTCACAAAATCTTTGGGAATTAAGTATTTCCAGTGAGAATCGTTTCAAATATAACTCACTAATTCTAATTATCGCTTTATCTATAATTAGTTTCTTTTCGTTTATAAGTAATTTCTTAGCCTTACAAACATACTTATCTAGTGAAAAAATTCGTATTACTAATCTCGGAGTTTATCTAATACTTTATTCAGTTGGATGTTTGGTTGCAACGATAATTTTATGGCTATGTGGTTTCTTACAATATACTGGATTGATATTATCAACTAATGTTATACGATGTGCATTTATAAGATTGATTAGCAATTCTATAGTATTCTGCTCACTATGGTTCAATCTGTATATCGCAATTGAACGTGCACTTATCGAATATAATATATTAGGCTTATATGATAGAAAAAGACGTTCATTGATTTCATGTCTATTTTTGTATATTTTCATTCCATTATCAAATATTCTACCGATAATCTTTGGACGAAAACCAAACTATACTCTTTGTACATTAAATTTAACATCAACTGGTTATTTTTTCTATTCTTATCTTCATTATGTACACTATTTACTTGGTACATTTGCACTTACTATTTCATTCATTTTTATCATAATACATCTTCTCAAACATCGACGAAATATTATTGATGAAGAGACAATATTTCAATCTATATGTTTGATTATGAAAAAACATTATGGATTTTGTGTACCACTTGTTATTTTCACTGCACTCGTAAGTCCATACTTTGTTCTCGGAAAGGTAATGACATGTGATTCGGCTAATACAAGTTTGATCGGTAAAATGACTACAATTACAAATTTACTATCGAATTTAACCCTAGCTTTAACATTTCTAATGTATGTTTATCCATCATCAGTCTATATGAATGCATTTTGGCAAAGATCGTATTGTGGACGAGTTTTAGTTTACCTAAAGCGAAAATTTTGGAAGAAAGCAAATATCATACGACACATGGATATGAGTGTAATAATAAAATAATTAAATTGATAATTTCTAAAAAATTTATTTAAATATTCATTCATAAAAAAAATTTTTATAATATAATTTATATTTTATAATAAAAAAAATTATTAATTGTTATTTTGTTTTTGTTCAATTAACTGCTGGTGGTGGTGGAATACTTGAATTCCAAACTGGTTCATTATGTGGTTGTGTTGAATCAACAAATTTCTCTGGATCATTGAGCAATATATCCAAATTATAAGTCAAATAACCTTTATTTCTATCAGACAATTCACTCAATTGATTTACTTGTGAAAGTATATTTTTAGTTGTATTTTGAGCAAGAATAGATCGAATTTTCATTCGACATAATTGTTTTAGTCGAAATCCTCTTTTCATACGTTCACAAAGTTGAAGAAATAATGGTTCTAAGATGGATACATTTTGTTGATCATTTAATCGAGACCTACATAGAAAAAATTGTGAATATTATTTATATGTAATCCTACGAGGATAAATATCTTACATATTAAATTCTTGTTGTTGATGATCTAAATATTGTTGAAAACCTTTCGTTTCACATAATGGTTCAATAATATCCATTATATTCACACGTATATTTGGTACACGAAGATGTATTGAAAAACAAATTTGAATAATTTGTGCAAAATATTTATGAACATTTATTAAACGTACAATTAATAGTTGTGATAAATAAACACGTGAAACTGAATATGATTGATTGATACCTGTTGGCCAAAGAACATGAAAAAATGTTTCCATATTTGTTAATGATAATAATTGAGATTGTTTTGATAGAAGATGATAGAGTTCATCTAAGAATGCTGAATGACATGTTAATGGAAGAAATATACAACCGATAATTAGTGCACGTAATATTGATTGTTGTGAAGATATTTTTGAATCAAGACGAAATACAATTCGACGATAAAGTGAACGAGATGATATATTATAAAAATATCGAGCTAGAAAAAAGAAAATTGTTTTTTTTTGTCAAAATAAATTCTATTCGATTAAGTAAATTACCAGCATCTTGAAGAAATAAATCAATTTTTGATTGATCTGATTCTGATCCTTCTTTTATCAATGGAAAATAAAGTATGGGTGTACTTTCAATAATAGCCATAACTTGAATTTGTAATACGATTGGATATGATATAAAATGATCAGTTAAATCAGCATAAACAATTTGATCTAAATATTTGTCGATTAAATTTGTATATTTATTATCATCATGAAGTTCAATTAATTCATCGAGAAATGAAATAAAATAATGAACACGTTCATAAAATTTATCCGAACATAATGAACCAATTTCAGCTACAGTTGATAAAAATAAAGATCGTTGATATGTTAAAAACATATCTGCAATATTTATTAATGAAATTAAATACGAAGGTGAGATCATATCAGACATTGATATAGAAATATCTTTATTCTAGAAAATAAAAAAAAGAAGAATATGACATACATGAAATTGAATAGAATGCAAACTTCAAGAAGATCATTAATAAATTGAAGAGCACATTGTGCAGGTGTTAGATAAGTCGGTTGTTGTTGTAATACAATTTCCATTATTTAAAAACAAATCTAAAATATGAAGAATATCACATGTAGTGTAAAATCCTCGATTTAGTTCTAGTAAAACATGAGGCTTTTGACAAAATAGACATAAAACCATTGTAATCTGGTAAACATTTCTCACTTTCTAATGCATATAAATCTATATTATTACATGTAATTTTTTGCCTTAACTAAATACTGAACATATCCCATTCATTTATAATTTCTTTTGGTTCATCTATTTGATTTTTGAGAATGTCAATTTGTTTTTGTAATTGTTGAATCTGATCAATGGATACATCATCACTTTCATTACGTAGTTCTTGTATATTAGAAATCATTTGAGAAATTTGCTTGTCATATTTAAATACGATTGACTTTACGATTGTATTCTTCATCAATTTCACGATATTTTTTATCACGCCAAGTTTGCAGTCGAGCTAATGGATCTATCTGATTATTGATTGGAATATTCATTTATAAAGATTCAAACAATCCGTTATAGGTATTAATTGATTATTAACTTGAATTTGATGTTCATTAAAATGTTTTGAACAGACGTCCTTGTTACAATGACGACATATGCAAGTAACGGCTCGTTTACAGCCATCAATAGAACATACTAATGAAGGTGATATCATACTATAAATTTTTCTTTTTGGTAGATAGGTAAAGGTTTTATTGTATTTGTCATTCTTTTTCTCCACTAGCAATACTAATGATAACCAATATCGATAGATGTCTCTGATATAATATCTAAAAATTTAATAAATCATTTAAAGATTTTATAAAAATATTTAAAAATATTATTTAATAATTATTCTACTGGAATTCTATTAATCCTCTATGATAATATGTTGTCATAGGATTTATCATCTATAATGGCATACAAATAATTGAATAAATGTCTTTATTCCTGTATAATATACAAAGTATATTTTAAATAATAAATACAATGTCAAAAAAATTAAAGAAAAAAATTAGTGACGATTTGGATGATAGTGATTTTGATTTCAATAATGGTAATGATAGTTCAGAAAGTACATTACCAACTGATCCTACATTTCCTGGTCTTACTGGACTTTCTTTACTTGATGTAAGTTGTTTTTGTTTTTTTTAAATATTCCGCTTTCGAATGATATTTTATTTAAAAGAATATATATATATATTTAAGTTCGATTAAAATAAACATTTATTCTCAATAAAAAGAGTTGACCATAAAAATAACCATCGTTTAAATGTTCGTACAATTTGATGTCCATTAAAGTCACTATCTTCATCTTGATTTAATGGTAATTTTCTTATTTCATCTAAAATATTCATTCCTTGTTCAATAATTTTTACAAGAGATTTTCTTTGCCATTGATCATCGATTTTATCTGGTAATCCAAGTGAAAACGTCTCTTCATATGTTAATTGATAAACATTAGAATTCATTTTCGGTTTACGTAATGAAGTTCTTTGAAGAAATTTTTGTTTCGCCTGTAATGTAGTACCTAAAATTGATGTACGACCTATTGAACCTGTTTCATCTATAAGACTAGGTCGTAATATTCGCATTGGTATTGATTTCCAATTGGGAATTTTTTTTACTAATTCAATTTCAATTGCATCTCGATAAGCTTCAAGTAATGATAATTGTCCTTCGAATGAAAGATTTGCTCGTATTAAATGTTGTTTATGTAAAACATCATCAACAGATGATACATTTCCATATAAACGTTGAAGATAACGTTGTCGCTGTGAATCTTCTTGATCTTTATCAATAATTGTTATTAAACGATCACGTTGTTTTTTTTCATTGAATGTTAATTCTTCATTATTATCAAAGAGTTTTTTCGGCCATATGACAATACCTAATTTAAGTAATGTTGGAAGTAATTGTTCATATTCATCAGGTATTAAACGAAGAATTTCATCGAATTTTTTTCGATCAGATTCAGATAATGAAGAATCATATTCTAATGCAGATAAATACAATGTTTGTTCTTTAACTGATGATGTATTTGTAAAAGCGATTGAAGATCGATCTGATGAAGCTTGATATTGATAAGCTGGTGATGATGGTGGTACGAATCTTGGTTGACGAAGACGACTTGATACTGAAGATGTTGTACTTGCAATAGACAATGTTTTGTTAATACTTGCTGAACGATAGAATTTAGCTTCAGTTGTTGATACGAAATGATGATTGTGTACTGTAGATAATTTAAGTTCATCTTTGTTTTCTTAAAAATAGAAATTAGATTTCATATGATTAATTGTTTTAATGTTTTCGAAACAGGTCTGGATTTTGAGGTCCTACAACTCTTGATAATATCACATGTCAAAGAAACAAACAAAAGAGATAAGAATATTTTTGTTTGAATACAATATACTTTTAATAAGAACGTCTGTACCTTAAATAAAACGAGGTTATCTCTATTGAAATTCTCAAACAAAAAGAAGCTTTTTACATTATATTTATTTTTAATATTAAGTAGAATATTTTCAAAGTGTGAAAGGTTTGATTGATTGTATTCTTATATATATAGACGAAGTCTTATTAAAAGTAAAAATATTAACCTGAATCAAAAGATTTCGAGGGTATATGTTGTTCAATATCTGGTAATGATTCGATTAGATCAGAATTTGTACGTGGTTTTTCATTTCGATTATTATCATCTGTTGCAAATTGTACACGTTTATTTGATTCCGGTTGAATAAAAAGCCATGTTTTAACAATATCATGTGAATTTGGTGGAAGTAAATCAACTTGACTTAAACGTTTAAATAAGGGTGATTGATGTCCATTAATAGATGGTAGATTTCCATCTCTTATTACTGATGATGGTATTGAAATTATTTTTGGACGTTCAAGATTTTTCGATCTAAATTATCAAAAAAACATTAATTTTTGAAATATTTTTTTTTCTTTTGTATTTACCCTGTTGTATTTGTCTCCATTTAATCCGAAGCCTACTAAATCATTTATAAGATATGAAAGAAATAAGTGCTTTTATTGTGTCTTTGTATGAAAAGATAAATGTTATCAAAAATATTAATGTAAATATTTTTATAGGATTCCTATCCAATAGGTGAAGGTGGTGTAGGACAAGGCATAAATGAATTTGATGGTTTAACATCTACGCCAACAACGAATCGTCAAAATCATGTGATGAAAAATGTTATTGAATCAAAAAAACTTCAACATAGTATTCAATTACTTAAAATTGAATTAAATCAACGTGATCTTTTAATACAAAATTTAAAAATTCAACATGAAGAAAAATGTGAAGATTTACAAGAAAAATTAGCTGATATGACATATCAACGAGAAATATTACAAACAAAACTTAATTCACAACTTCAAGTATAAAACAATTTCATAAAATAAATTCTTTTTTTGATTTTGTTGTTTTTTTTAGATCGAACGTGAATTAACAGTACGTTCACAAGATGAAGTACGTCAACAATTATCACAAATTATGGAAAGACAACATCAATTAGAAAATGTTAATAAACGTTTAATATCAAAATCTAATGAAATAAGACATAATTTACAAAATAAAATTTTACCAACAGATGAAGAATATAAAATTCTTAGATCAACAGATATGAATTCTGAACAGATGTCACTTAAAGATTTTATTATGGTATGATATTTGAATAGAAAAATAATAGTCATGTATATATTTTTCTATTTAGATAAAATTTTATGAAACAGTACGACCAATAGAAATTGAAGTTGATAATTTAAAAAGAACACAAAATATATTAAACAATCAATTATCAGCAAATGGACAGGATCTTATACAAACACAAAAAGTAAATAAACAAAATCTATGATTGAGTTTATACAGTACGGTGTAAAAGTATCACGACCAATAGTTATTTCCAGGTTCTCGGCAAGTAGAGTTCGGCAGGACTGTCCCCTACCCGATGCCAATCCCGTAGGGAGCGGGATCAAAATCCCGACTTTTCGCTCGACGAGACGATCGGGACTGGAATGAAAAAACCTGATCCTGCCGGACCCTATCGGCAAGACATTTGAGGATTGACATCGAGACTATTTGACGATCAGTTAATCGTTTCAGATGTCTTTTCCGCAGGTACTGCTTCGGTCTTTAACTTCAGCATTTGGAATCAATACCGATCGTATTTTATAATTTACATAGCTATATATACATCTCATCATATCTCCTAAAAAGTGCTCGAAAAATCTCTTCGAAAACTTTCAGAAGTATGCACACAATCTTGATATAATTCTGATACCCATCAAACAGTGATAATCGATTTCATCTCGATTATAAAATCTAAGTTTTAATGGTTATTCAAGACCTTCGTTGAGAATAGATTAAAATGTATTTTTATTTCAAGGCTTTAGATGAAGAACGTCGATCATCACATATTGTTCATATGCAATTACAAAAAACAACAGCTGAATTAAATGAATATAAAAATTTATGTGAACAAGCTGAATTTAAAAAACAAAATTATGATCGAATTAAATCGTAATTTATCGGCAAAAAAATATTTTATTTTATTATTTTTTTTTGTAGAGAACGTGATCAATATGAACATCGTATTGTTGAACTTGATCGACAAATAACACAAAATGAATTACATATACAAACACATATAAAAGAAAAAGAAAATTTACTTCTTCAAGTATATTCTTTAAATTTAATTTGTTATTCAAATTCATTTTTCTTTTAAATAGTCAGCTGAATCACGACAAGAAATTACTGTTCTCCGACAAGATAAAGAATATTTAACACGACAATATAATGATATACAACATAAATTTTATTCAACTGAAGAAAAAATTTCATCACTTGAAGCAGCTCTTGACGATACAAAACGAGCTAAAGAAATTCTATATGAAAAATATATTTCAACTAGGTATTGATAAAATTTTTCTTACACCTATACAATTTATTTCTATATGATTGTACTTCTAGAGATGCATACAAGAGTGAATATGAAAATAAATTATCTATTGAATTAGAACAACTTCGTTCGAAAACAACAGTTGAAATTGAAAAATTACGTGAAAATATTAAACAAATGTATGAAAGAGAAAATCGGTAAGTTTATTTAATTTTTATATGTTACTTTTTGTTTACATTTTTTTGTCTTAATAGGTCATTTCAACATGCACGTGATGAAGCTATAGTTGAACGTGATCGACATGTTCAACTTGAACGAGATTTACAACGAAAATATGATGAAGTATTAACTGAGTAAGATAGAATTTATTGTTGATATGAATTTCTAAGAAATATTTTAATAGATCTCGTCAATATCAAAGTACTAGTGAAGTTCGTTTAGGTGAATTACAATCTGAATTAAAATTAAGAACATTTGAATTCGATCGCTTACAATTATTATACGAAGAAAATTTAAAATTATTAAAAAATACCCAAAATGAAACTGAAAAATTACAAAAAAAAACCGATGTTTGTTATTTGATAAAATATTATTTCTTGATTCATATTTTTTTGAATTTTATTAGTTAATACAAAAAGAATATTTTAATTTACAAGTTCAATCGGATCGTCGTGTAATGGAAATTGATACTGAATTAAATGATAAACGAACTAAATTACAAGTTTATGAAAAAGTTGAACAAGAATTAGATGAAGTAGTTATGCAAGCTGCACAAGGTAGGTACTACGAAATGCCGAGTAAATACATCAATGTGTTTTAAGTCTGGATGAATTGTATTCACAGAAAATGATAACGGTATCGAAATTCCCGAAAAAAAATATTTTGCCGAAATCGCGATGAAAAATTCCGAACCCGCCGGACCCCAGTGTAGACACAAAATACCCTCCTACACCCGGATGTCATTTCCTTATCTATGATTAAAAATATCATTTTGATTTCTTCTATTTCATTAGTTGAAAATGATGGTGATGCAAATAAAATTTTGTTCTCCTATGGTTATGGTGCATCGTTACCAACATCAGCCAAACGACGTCTTCAACATTCAGTTCATTTAGCTAAACGTGTTATTCAACTTGAACAAGCGAATACATCATTACGTTTAGAATTAGATCGAGAACGAAAACAAAAATCTAATATTCATCATGAGGTTTGAATCGTTTGCATTTATTTTATGTTATTTTAAATGATAAAATTTTAGTTGGAAAATGCAAATAAAATATTAGATCAAGCTCAACAGCCTTATGATTTTCTTATTGCAAGCATACGTAATAAAGATGTACAATTAAAAAAAATACAAGACACTATTGATGATCTTGAAAAACAACTTAAGTATGTTCAATTTATTTTTTATTAATGAAGATTTGAATGAATTTTATATAGAGAATCAGAAAATGATCGACAATCATTAATTAAAACAAATAATCAATTAACAAAAGATATTGAGAAATTATTAGAATATCAAGAGGTAATATTTTTTTGTTAGCAAAAATAAAATACAAATTTTACATTTATTATTTAGCCATTAAAAGTAATGAAAAGTGTTATTATGAATTTACAACATGGAGAACCACAAAAAGCAACAACCCATCGTTCACCATCACCGCCATTCAATAATAAATATCGTTCAGTTACACCACCAACTCTTCAATCAAAACGATCAGTTAGTTTTACTGATCCATTTAGCCAACATAATAATCCACCACCAATGGTTTTCGTATGTTAAAAATTCTATTCTTTATATATATATATGTTAATCTTTGTTTTATAGACATCGACAAGTAATGCTAGAAGTCCTTCATCAAATGTCAATCGAGGACCATCTGCATCCCAACAAGGAAAATATCGAACAATATATAAAGTGACAAATAATTAACTTATCCATTTTTTTTAATATTTGGTAGTGAAATGATTTTTTGTTCGTCGTTTTTTTCATTAGTTGTATTCTCTGTTTTATATGTGTAATTAATTAAAACATATGTAGAAAGATTTTTCTAATATTTCATATTAGAGTAGTAAATCGTATGCTTTTGATTTCTTGATCTAAATTAGTAATACTAAAGCAGATTGAAACTGATCATGATAATATTTTGAAAAGGTTTTGTTTATCGAGTAGAAGGAAAAGTTTATGTCACGTTTCGCAAAAGAGTTGCATATCAATTAAACATATCGTGTAAGTAACGAGATATATAGAGTAAGAAGCTCTCGGTCTCAATCATTGCGATTGCAATTAATTCCAGTATTTACATCGTCAAGATCGAATATATTTTACATTGAATATGATCATATCAGAGACTGAGAGTGTAGATATATCTCTAGTCTTCTGTTATGACTAATAATAACTAAAGATCTGAACAAGAGTTAACTTCAAATCCATCGATAAAAAAGAATTTTTTTCTCATAGGAACACTTACTGTAACAGCGAAACTAATACAGTTCCAATATACAGTCGATCGTGCGATGCTATTAGAGTAAATTCTTAATTTGACAAAAGATCTTTGAAAAAGACTCTAAATAACACTTAAATCAAAATCGAGAATATATTATTTGAAATGCATCATGTTTTTGTATCAACAATATTGCATCTATTATTTAATATTTTGTGTAACGTCTTGATAAGCTGGATTTACAGTGTACGGATTATACACAGACGTATTGGATGGATAATTAAGAGAAGTACTCGATGGATAAAGCACTCTTTGATCATTCACTATTGGTACTATAATTGTTTGATTTTTCTGTTTTCGTTCACGGTGACATACAATAACATAAATCCAATATATAATCAATATTAAAGAAGTAAAAGTCACTTTTATAAATAAATGATGTATAATTAATCAATAGAATATAATAAAAAAAACTTACTCTTTATAATACTATCTAAAAAATGATATAAATCTAACTTTTAAAAATATAACATATATATATATATTTGATTTACTTATTTTAAGTATATGATATGAATCTCTCACATAGTTCATGCATGGTTGACCACTATTTTGTAAAAGAAAAAGATAAGATAAACAATTCTTTTTTTCAGATCATTACTCACTGGTATTTGTATTTGAGACTTTCAGACTTGTCCATCAAAAAAATCTTAATACAATTGTCATAAAATTTAGGGTAAAAATAAATTTTTTCTTCATATGTTAAATTTTTATTATCAATACCACAACATTTACTTTGTTTTATAGTATTATAAGCCGTATATAAACTTAGATCATCTGGTTCTTTTACATATAGATAGGTTTTCATTAATTGATAAAATATTTCACGACTGTTATCCATAAATACATATAAATAACGGATTTCATTGATAAATACGAGTAAAATAATTGCTAAAAATCAAAAAGAAAACGTCGTATTTACTATCTATTAAATAAAACATACTGGTAGCAATAATAAGAAAGAAAAATACTGTTTTGGCATTGCTTGTTGTAAATAAAACAATAAATAAAATGATTCGTACTATAAATAAAATCAGTGCCATTAAAAAATTGCCAGGTGTTAAAGGCGGCCAAATTAATTCAAAATAATATAATTGTATTGTTAGGAAAACTGATAGACATAGTAAAATACTCAAAATAACACGCAATGTACCAATCATTATTAAACGAATAACTAAATATTAAAATTAAATGAAAATAATACTATTACCGCCTTTTATTTTTCAATTATTCTAAATTTTGTTTATGATTATTTAAGATCTCGTTCAACTTCGTTTTATTTTATTTCAAAAGAAATTAATTATTATAATTAAAAAAATTTCTTTAGAGACATATGCTTTTATTAATATCGAATCTGTCAACACGACCACTGCCATAATTCAAAACAAACACATTTCCATTTTCATCAAATGCTATATCATGTGGTTGACTAAGTGTATATTGTTTTTCTCCAATGATAATCGTACCGTCGATAGTATCCTCTGGTGTCCAACGAATAATTCTGTTATAATATCCATCGATTGAATACATATTTCCTGACTGACTAACACGAACTATTCTAGGCCAACGTACTTTACCCGAAACAGTGCCTTCTTTTGCATCTTTTTCCCATTTAACAACTCTATCATTAGAAAAATCTGCTATATAAATATCTTGCTTATGATCAATAAAAAGACCTAAAGGATTATTTAATTGATCAAGTCGATTGCCCTTGCCATTATTTCCTGCTACTATGCCATCATGTGTTAAATTTTTTCGCAATATCCATCGGCTAACACGATGATCGTTATATTCAGAAATGTAAAGTAAACCTTGATTATCTAATGCTAAACTGCCACAATGAAGATTATTAATAAGTATTTCACTTTTATTAGAATGTTGTGACCATCGAACAATTCTTCGATTTGTACCATCACATATAATTAAACTTCCATCGTTTGGATCTTGCACCATACCTGATATCTAATAATACATATTTTGTAAGAAATATAAAATCTATGTCTTTTTCTATTTACATACCCAACCTAATTTATCAGTTCTATTGCCTACACCATTCCCTTCAAATACAAGTGATCCATTTTTTGCACCTAATTCCCAAGTAACCATTCGTCCGTTTCCATAATCGGCAATATATAAAGTATTCGTTTTTGAATCTAATACAAAAGAAGTTGGATTTCGAAGTTGATTTAATGCTGTACCAATATAAGTACTTCCAGCAACAGTTACACCTTGTTTTGTCCAGCTTACATTAGCACAAAGTTCTGCTAATGGTATGGATGTTGTAGTAGATGGTGATGTCGCTATTAAATTCAAAAATAATTCATCGATAAATAAAAATCTTTTTTTTTACTTAAATTTTGTACGAATGGAGGACACATATCTAATGAAGTCATACCAGTCGGATAACACAATAGTCGACTCATTGATAAACTTGGATGATGAACACACATAGTATTCAGTTGATCACAATAATAATTATTTGTATTACATGTTCTTAATGTTGAAGGATTCAAATGAAGATAAGCACAAATTCCACTTTGACCATCTACAGATGAGAAAGGAAGACATCCACAATCAGGATTCGTTGAGCAACGAGCATACATTGGTAAGTTTCCACATGATTGACCTATTGTCAAAACTAAACAATCCAAAACTTATTAATCAAAAAAATAATAAATTAAAGAACTTTACCAAATAAACTAAATAAAAGAAAAACAAAAGAATGTAATGTTCGAAAATATATTTAGTAAAAATATTTACCTTTGAAAAACAATCAAAATTGATATCATTCTTACTTTTACAAAATGATTACATACAGCACAAAGAATCAATTCAATTTATCCTTGGATTATTTTCTAGTTATTTGATACTTATCACACAAGAAAAAAAAATCCCATCGTCATATTCGATTTCATCATGATGATATAGGTCGAAAATCGAGAATAAAAAACGCTCTATCATCATTTGAATATAATATGCGTATTAAGAAATAAAATTCAGATATTTTTGTCATCGTCAGTCACTATCATGTAGATCGTAATATAGACATTTATTTTATAAACGAAAGAAACAATAAAACAAAAATTGATCAAGTATAATTACTAATCTTCATCATCGGCATCTTCTAGAATTGGATATTGTTTTTCATAACAACTTTGACAAATACAATCAATATGATTATTGGAAGAGCATGCATGTAATGTAACATATCGTCGTCTAATTGCATTATTACAAATTGTACAATGATATATAATTGTATCTTTACTTTGAGGACGTGTTGCATATGAACATCGACTATATAATTTTAAACATTCTTTATGCATTGTATTTCCTTGATTAATAAAACTGAGAAGAAAATCTATTTGTTTGGATTGATCTTCTAATATTTGGTGAAGTTCATTTTGAATTTTAAGTGATGTATCTAATTTATTACGAAGAACATCAATAATTGGTCGCATCTGTTGAAATGGACATTTTTTTTCATGTAGATTTTGTTTATCTCTTGGTCCTTTCCATGAACATTTAATATCAACAGATCGACATGATACGATCTTTTTCGGACATTTTGATTCATGATCTCGAAAATTTCCACGTTCAATATTACTCTCATTACATTGATTACATCGAACAAGTAATCGATTAAGTTGATTATTTATAATATGTGTATTGATTGGTAAGAGATTTTCATCTTCATCAATTATTGATGATTGTCGACATGAAGGACATGAATGAACTTTATTTAACCAAGTTTTAATACATTGACGACAAAATGTATGTTTACATATAAGACTAACTGGTTTTTGAAAAGGTTGTGTACATATAGCACATTTAAGTTCATCATCGATTTTAGTTTCATCCATATATTCATAAGTATTCTTAGTAGATTTTGAAGCAGTCGCCATTTTTTTTTAAATGCCAAAAGAAAATGATTTTTCTATATGTTATAGTATCACTCATATATATCTCTTTTTTTTTCTCTTTCTCTTCCGTCGTACAGATAACATATACGGGATTCTCTCTTCCTGCTTTCGTCATCTTTTTATATTTTTTCTGACTCGTACACTATATATGTTGAATCGTTTGGGAGATAAAGATGATGTTTTAGTTTCAATCAGTTAAATCAATTCTTTTGTTAAGGTTATACTATTGATTTTAGTCTTTACTTCCTACATCATGCTATAATTTATCTCTATCGACCTTTTTCTTTCATAGACGAGTAGCTAGAGGGTATGTTTTGTATTGAAAACGATGCGATTCTCAATAAGAAAAAAATATATTTCAATCAAAAGTCATTATATACCAGCTGTTCGATATTGACCAGTTGTTTCCTTTTCTTTCATAAACATTATGAAAGTGCATCTATCTTTACGTCAGTATTCATCGAATGTTATTCAAAAGAAAAATAGGGTATTATATATTTGCTGCTGTACTAGTAAAAGATAGATATGAGTTTCAGTTTCTTTTTTTCTATCATGATAATAATAATCAAAACAAAATATTCTTTCTTGTTTATTAAAATGAAAATAAAAATAAAGTCAATATCGATCGTTATAACCAGTAAATGTAAATGTGTAATTCATATTTGGATTATAATTACTGTGACCATGTTGATTTGCTTTATTTATTGTTCTATAACAATGTAAAACTTTTTTTCCTCTATTATCTTGTTCGATTTTTTTTAATTCATCTTGACCAATAATTTTTTCCAGAAGAGAAATATCAACATCAGCTAATGGTTGCCAACAAAAATTCGACATTTGATTATTATATAATCGTGAATACCCAACTGTATTAGTTAATAGAGCGATTAATTTTTCTTTAATCAATACGTTATTTTCATCTGTTTGTGGTAAAATCATAAAATTTTTAATAGATTCAGTAAAAACTGGACCACAACGTTTTGGACAATATTTTCTTAATAGACCAGCAAAACCTTCTAATGTTTTTGCTGTTAAAATTTTATAAGTAATAATACGAATAGTTTCTGGTGTAAAATTAAATATTGTTGAATTATCACGATTTCCTAAAAAGTTTATTAATATAATTTATAATAGTTACATAAATAAATTACCTTGAAGTTTTTCATCAATCATATTTAATACATTTGATTTAGTTATATTTACTGGTACACATGGATCAAAATATAAAATCATTAATAATTCTTTTCGTAACTCATCATAATCAAGATGATTTTCAATATAATTTTCATCAAGTTCACAATATTTTAACATATTTTTAATAACAGTAGGAACACCTAAACTTAATTGATTATCAATTGATTGTAAAATAGTTTTTATATATTCAATTTCAGGTTCAGTAGTAATAAGTTTTCGATCTTCACCTGTAGTTGTTTCAGGAATTAATTCAATTGGTTTACACATTTCATCATGAAAATATTTAATAAAACTTTGTTCAACATAATCAGGATCTTGATTTATATCGATACCAGTTGTATTAGTATTACTTGCGACTGTTTTTACACGTTGACTTTCATCACCATATAATAAACGATCAATAATAAGATTTTTATCTACTGGCATTTTCTTACGTAAACATTGTCGAAGATATTCATAATAAACAGGCATAAGAATACTTTTAAAATCATTTTTCAAATATCCAATAATTAATGGTATACTTATATCATATGTTCCATTTTGTCGTCCATGAATATTTGCAATAAAGTTTTCATAAGTTTTCTCCCCATAAGCAGATTTAAAACCAATTGATTCAGTAATAATAAAATGACAAACTTTTTCCAGTTCTTTTATTATTTGTTTATATCTTGATGTACCAGTACGTTGCATAATAATATCATAAAGTAATTTAAGTAACCCAATTTCTTGTTGTTTATCATAACCATATGAATCTACGGAACCATCCATAAACGACATTCAGACAAACTAGAGAGAAGAGAGGTCAGACGTGGGTGGATGCGGATATACGTAATTATCAAACATGCACTCGCACCCAAACCCACGCCCACATCCATCCACGGTCGCACCCAAACCCACACCCACCCACACTCGCACTCGCACCCACATCCACCCACACCCGCACTTATACTCGCACCCATACCAACATCCACTCACCCACACTCATTTTTGGCCTGGATGTCCTTTATAAATGACCTCTAAAGTAAACATATAACCTAACCAAATACCTTCTAAAATTCTTATACGTTTCATATGTTCATAATTAATATAAAGTGGTATAACAGCATTAATTTTTTCATGTAATTGTCCAACAACACAATAAGCATCGTTAATACCATTAAATTGTCCATAATTATTATCATTTGTTTGTGTAGTTTTTGCTAAATTCATTGCAGCAATAAATGAATCATATGAAATAATTGTATTTGATACATTAATTAATTTTAAACCTTTTGTTGGTGATGTTATTGCTTCTTCATTACGTTCTATTAATATTCCTAAACACATTATATTATCAGATGTTTTTCTCATCATTTCATATATATCATCATTTGAATAAGTACAAATCCAATCTGGTTTTTGTTGTTTTATATCATTCCAACCTTGTTGATCAATATCTTTTTTATAACCATCTAATATACCACTTATATCAGTTTTACGAAAATAATCAACATTTTTATTAATACGTAAATCTAATTTTTTACGTCGTTGTGCATTAGCAAATGTAGCATCATGTCTTAATGCACTTAATTTTAATTTAACTTGTTCAGGTACTTGTCCCATTTTAATTTGTGTAAATAAATTTGTATATTCCATCATTCGTTCATCAATTTCATTTTTAATCTGTTCTAATTCTAATTTTTCTGTAAGATTCATATTTCCTGTTGGAATAATTGAATAAAGATATGTACGAATTTGTTGAACAGATTCTTTATCATCTGGTGAAATTAAATTTAATGCTCGAACAACTTGAAGTGGACTTATATTTTCTTTCAATTCCAATGGAACTTTTATTTCACCATCAGATGATCGAACTATTATTTCATTCGTTATTGTATTATCAATATTTATATTATTAATTAAAAATCCTACTGTTTCTTCATTACTATTTGCTGTATATGATTGATTATTAATAACAATAGTATATTCTTTTGCTGACATTGCATATTCAAACATATCATTGAAATTATTTTGTAATTCAGCTGATTGTGTTGAATATCGAAATAAACCTTCTTTTGTACCAAGTTTTCGTACTTCATCTAAAAAACTATTATTTACATCACCAAAACCAATAACATGAAATATAATTGTAACAGTTTTGGCTAAACCTTTAATAGTTAAATTTAACATTGTCATAGCTCGTTTTAATGCATCTTTCGAATCAGTATCTTAACCATCAGTCATAAAAATAAATGTCGTTGATTTTTGATTATTAATTAAATGATTTTGTATAGCTGTAAAAACTGAACTAAAACTAGTTCCACCATTTGCATTTAAATCTTGATTTTCAACAGATTTTATTGTTAATTGTGTATTAGCTGTTGTATTATATGTAAATAATGGATATTCAATTTTTGTACGTTTATATATGTCACGTAAAACTTCACAAACATTACGAATTGGACTACCACTCATTGAACCAGATACATCAACACAACAAATTATATTATTAGTAGATGATGTTTCATTTTTTGGTACTTTTACTTCAATGTAATGATGATGACCATTAATATTAAATGGAGTTTTGAAATAACTAGCCATTTATTAAATTTATCACAGAAATTTTTTTTATCTAATTTAACGAAAACTATCATACTATATATATATATCAAAAGATGACAATAGGGAAAAGACCTTTCGTATATATAGGTCAATAGAAGAACGAATGGAAAATACCAAATAGATGTTATATGAACGAAAAGAAAAATATCGAATAAAAATGTACATCTATATATTTAAGTTTAAGAACAATATTATGATATGTTAATATCCAAAGATAATAGGGGATTTTTGTAGCAGAATATCTGTTAGTCAGCAGGATAGAAAAAACCACTGAAGATTAGATATAACTAATAAAAAAACAGGTACTTTAAATATCTTATAGTACACTTAAAGAATATTAGAAAAAAACCTCTATCTCTCTATGTTATTTCATCATACTTTACATAATATCAAGGTAACAAACTTTCGATAAAATCCTTTTGTAAGTTTTCATTGTGATCTTCAACTGCTATAAAAATGCAGCTCAAAAAATTCTACAATATACATAGGATGAACTATTTTCCAGTTGTATTTTTTTCCCGAAACATAACGGATCTATTTTTTGTTATTTCATTGTTTTATCACCGATATACACTAGTATATACAGCTTAAAAACTATGATCAAACATATTTACTTTACACGCAGGTTAAAAAGAAAGTTAAGCAAGCGATGACATATATTTTGCGTTCTCTCATCATTATTTTTACGATAGAGTGGAAAGAAAGATGACTCATATTTATTATTGACAGAACAACATAGTTTGCTATTGCATACTTTTTACTCACACAAAAAAACAAAAGTCTTTGACGATTAATAAAACAAACAATTGTTATATTTGTAAGTAAATTTTTCTTATAATAAGATATATTCTTCTATATGAACCACATAAAATTATAATTAGTGTACTAAATAAAAAGAAATATTCTACTTACACACCGTTGTGAAATATATTACTTTTCATCAACTGTGTAATGAAAAATTTTCTCTCGATTTATAAGAAATATTCTTACACAATCAAAGGAAATTTCAAAATATTATGCAAGAACAAATAACACACTGGATTTTTCTTTATTATTAATTAGAGTAGATATAAGCAACAAGAATATTATTCTTTTTTTTACGTTACTTTATGTCATTGATTTTCTCAGAAGTAATTTAGATGATCATTTATCGTGTAAATTTTTATTTTCATTATAGGTGGGTTTTTTTTTTATTTTGCGATTTATAAAAAGAAAAGGAAGACACAGAACAGAAAATATTTATTCCATGTATTTTTCTTTTACGTTCTATCGTGTATGTTAACGTATGTTGGAAAAAACCGTACTTTAACAAATAGATATAAAACCCAATGAATCGACATATTTATTACGTGTAGTTTGTGGTAACAAACAGGAACTTGTCAAATTTTGTTTTTCGAAATAGTTTTTCAAACTAATCAGATTATTTTTTTATTAAAAAATTTATAATTTTTAGATTAATAATGGCACAGACTGTTTCACCAGTAATATATTCTCCTAACGATCAACCGGAACGTGTTCTTCCAAATCACTTTATTATTTGGCTAGATCAACATATTGGACTACCTGAGGAATGTATTATGTTAAAATGTACTTTTATTCTAGCAATGAATCCAACTAGTGGATCGTATGAAAGAAGTCTCAACACAGATGATATTGATCGTAGTATTCGATTAGATGCACCACTTCTCGTTCAACTTGATAATGTGGAATTTATGTTTCAAGTTTTTGATAATGTTGAAAAATGTTTTCAAACTATAGAAAAAAATCGTGACAAACGTATTTTTCTTATCACATCTGGTTCAAAAGGAAAAATTCTTATACCAAGTCTCGTCATAAATTTTCCAGAAATATTTAAAAAAGGAAATTGGATGTATGTATTTTGTGCTAATATGAATATGGTACCAGTTGGAGATATAGTGCCAACCAACACATGGGCAATACATTTTCTAGATCATATTTTAATGTTTGATCATCAAGATGATCTATTAGTTCGTATGGTATCTGATATTGCACATTATTTTACAACAAAAGCCAATGATCTTAAAAATAATCAACAATATGACAATGCTTGTCAGTATCTTACTTGGTCCAAACAAATGCATAATCGATATGAACTTCTAACACATAGAAGTATGACTAATAAAGTGAATGAAATTGATCAAGAAATTGTTGTTATCAAGCAGAGACAAAGGGAACAACTACCTAATGATGACGAAGATGGTTATGGGGAAGCATGTGGTGATTAATTATCTGTTAGAATATGTTCTTATTTTATTAGTTTATTTTATTTCATATACTAAATAAAATAATAATTATTGTCTCAAATTAACTAATTTCTAAGAAAATTCGGTTCTGTTATATTCAAAAATTCAATATTTGTCAAAAAATCTATAGTTTTATATTCAGAAAATTATGACAAACTTTCCTAATTATCAAACAAATCTATATAAATTTGAACAAAATACTAAAGATATTTTTCTACAGTAATTATCTGTATTAAATTTTATATACAAATATTCTCGTAGAATTCCATATCGTTTATTAAAGTTGACAATTGAATGCAAAGAAAATCTAATAAATAATTTAAAGGATACTCTTCAATATTTCGAATTTTATGTTATTAACTAACGATTAACAAATAGATTTTATAAATTTATGCAAAAAAAAAATTTTCTTGAAAATACGTGAATGAATTTCTATTCTTTTTAATGCTATAGTAAAATAACATGATGTGTAATCTTACATTCTATACTTTTATTCAACACGTGATGATGTATATATAAAGAAAAGAAAGAAAGAAAGAAGAAAAATATTTGCGGTGCGTCACTTTTATTGTGAAGGGTTGGTTTTTTCCATCGTTTCTTTTATTAGAGGCAATTGTGAAGATATAAATATAATACATTTGAATTCATTTCAAATCTTTATATTAACGTAGAAATTCGAATTATGTCGACAAATAATAATGAACAATTATTGGCTGCAGCACTTTCAACAATATTAGGCAAAGAAATTCTACCTGAATCAAGTGTACCACAACAATCACAACAACATATAAGCAAAGTTTCATTATTTGATCAACATTTAACATCATTTGTCTATGGAAAAGTTGGAATAGATGACAGCACTAATGACAATTTATTTATAACATTACATATTACAATTGTAGCAAATCAAAAAACGTTTCAATGTCAAATTGAACGTAGTGCAAGTGTT
>CAJNOI010000400.1:0-24643 GCA_905250115.1 Adineta steineri | reverse complement strand
TTGCTGCATTTTTTGTCAGTACACCTCCAACTAATCTTGCAAAAATATTAGATTCAATTCTTTATACATATCATATAACATCATTTCCACTTTATTTGATTACATTTAAGGATTTTCGATGGGAATTTATCAAGATGATTACTTGCAAGAATAACAATCGAAGAATTGTACCGGCGCAAGTTGCTATTGCTATAGCAAGAACACCCAATCAATTATGAAATATTTTATGATTAATCGATTAATGAATCTTCATTCTCAAATAGTCGAATCAATAAATATTAGAACTAACTATCTATTTTAATAACTTTGAATTTTGACAAAAAATAACTATAATAAAAAAAAGATTTCTGATTATATCTCTGAATATTTCATTAGGTTTCCTCGAAATGTTGTCATATTTCTCGACAGGATCTTTATAAGATTATACTCGTTTTTTTTAGCAACATTTTATGAACAGAACAGAAATGAATACATAGAGTATCGATTTCTACACCTTCAATTTATATATTAATTATCTTATCGAACTGAATGTCCCATGTAAATACAAGTTATCTTAGAAAATTTTGAAGATGCAATATCATTTTTTATATTTATCTTAGTTGGTGCAGGTTTAATAATTTTTTAAATTTGAATTTGATTGTAAAAATATATTTGGAATTTTTTGACGATAATCAAAATAATCAGAGTGTGGGTGCAGATGAAACAGGATACTCACAAAACACCTTCGCTCTTATGTATTTTGCGTGTTTCTGTTGCTGAAAAACACGTTCATTTACATGATTTTACCTTAGTACACAACAAATCAACTGTTTCGATGAATTCATTTTGCAACCAGATATGTTGCAAAGTATACTATTTGGGAGAACAACAATGATAAGTTCATATCAATATCATTACTTAACTATCATTTCATAATCACTAAAATCATTAGATGTTTCTTTCACGAAATAATCTGCGTCTTCTAATATAATATAAACAATGTACTTATTTTATCCCTGAGTTTATTATGTTATATTGAATAAGTTCATAGAAAAACAATCAAAAATCTTCATCTTAGCAGCAACAAACTTTTTTACATGATTTACGAACAGTGACAGTTGTCTTTTTGATAACTTTGACTGGTGCACAGCACACAGTCTTACGTACACAACATCGTCGACCACAGCAAGGACCACAGCAAAGATTACAACGAGGGCTGCAACATGGATCACAACATGAATCACAGCAACAACTGCCACAGCAACCGCGACATGATGAACGACAACAGACTGGCATATTAATAGTAATGATGTGATATAGACTAAAACTAGAGTACAATGAAAACTGATTTATGAAACTATAAGAATAGTTGTGTGTATATATATACAAATAAAGAAATGAAGAAAATTGTTTTCAATCGACAAAAAACGATTCATTAGGCTATCCTCATATGCAATAAATCAAACATCAACTACTATTGCATATCATTTTCTCACTCATGCAATACAACAAAAATATCATATTCATGCTTATTACTATAATGTCTTTCCTTTGATTTGTTTGCTAGAGTATGAAAAACATCTAAATTTAATTGCACATTCATGTTGTAACTAGAATTCTAAAGAGGTAAATGTTTTTGATGAAAAATATTGACTCGTATGTTGTAATACAACAGTGTAATATCGTCAAATTACTTCGATAACATCACACAGCACAAAAAAACCCACTGAGAACAATATATATTATATGATACAACAACAACAACACTGATTTCATGTATATAAATACTGTATGACACTCTCTTTGAAATAATGATGTATTTATCTCTAAGAAAACATTGTATATAGAAACGATTAGTCGGAAAAAGAAGAAAAAAATAATTTATGAAAAATAAATACTTTTTAAGAATATGAGTAAACTAACGGATACAAAACTATTGATGTTTGTTTTCATCGATCATATTTAATGAATTTAGCAAATAAAGTAAGAAAAAAATATGCTAAAAAAGAAAATTTGATAAAAGTTCATTCTTTTTTCTTTATTCATTGAACTATTAAAGTAAAGAGATCACTCTTCTAACACAGAGCCGAAGTGCAAGTAAGTTTATCCTCTCTTGATTTCAAACTATTGATGTGAGAAACAGCAACAAGACTCGATTGTATATAAGAAAACATCTAACAAACGTTTAGTTTCTATGATATAGGTATTTTTTTAATCTGCTACCAGACGCATCAACTGTTTTAGTACAAGTTTTCTCTCTTTTGATGATATGATTTGATAACAGAGGAAACTGATCTTGTATAAACTATTTCGAATAATTTCTGAACTCATTTTCAATTGTATTATTCAACAAAGAACAAATTATTTAAGACCGGTACGAATCTTCTAATGAATTAGTTTTTTATCGAAAGTAAGTCACCATATTATTTATAGGAAACGAGAATTTTTTCACTGACTGGGAAAGTGTGCCAATAAGTTGCGATCAGAACACTTGAAAATAAGCATACGATGTCAGAGCTGAGATCACATGAATGGAGAGCCATTGAAACTGCACAAGAATTGAATCATGTGTAGTTTAAATATACTATTGCCAATATTTCTTTTCTATTTTAAAACTAGAGATAAAAAGAAACATAGAATCAATAAAGGTGTCAGTATCCAGCAAAATGTGCCACGATCGTCGCTTTTTTATGATAATTTATTGCATGTGGTTGTCCCAAGTAGTTCTTATGGATTATCAAAGTGATATTGCTTTGAGTAGCTTGGGAATAGTGTTCTCACCAGCAAACTCAGTAGAGCTACTTTCTACCACATGGGAAATATCTTTCATACGGTGTGTCCAACAATGCAATCAAAATTCCCAGTGTCGCACTTTTGATTATGACATCCAAAGCAATAGGTGTCGACTCTTCGAAAGAGAGGTATCAACTGGGCAATTAGTCAGCTCCGCCTCTCTCTCCTCTCAAGTTGGTTCTATTACGTTCGACGCTTCTCTATACATTGCCTATGGACTAACATGTGATCGATGTCAAATGAATCGATATCTTATTTGTGTCAATCAAGTATGCGCTTGTCCACCTAACACCTACTGGGATGGATTACTGTGTAAAAATCAAAAATATGCTGGAGAAAGTTGCAGTCAACAAGATGAATGCCGTTCGGATTCTTTTGATCTCGTTTGTACTCCGGAGACATGTCCCACAACAGGTAAGAGATTAACTTGAGTGTATTGGATTGTTATCTAGATATTATAAAACTACGAGCTACATTGTATTTTCAGAGAAACATTGCTTAATCTAATACTTTCACAAATGTTGTTGAATTTTAGGTATGTCAAACGTCTGTTCGACTGGAATTAACATGATAGCTATCAATTTGACAATGAACTATAGTTTTTCTTATTCATTGTACGAGTATAATTTCACGGCTATCTATTCAAGTGCATTGATCACGATCAGCATTCAACGACTAACCTATTACTGGGATTTTGATGATTTCTCTCTTATAAACTTCAATGGATCAGAATTATTACTTAACGGTGGATTCGAAATGGGTAATATTACATATTGGATCTACTGCAATCCACACAATTCCGGCTATGCGGGCCTTATAATGACAGTAGCAGGAGGTCGAAATCATTCGGGTATTTATTACTGGCAAGATGCTGCCCAGCCTAAACCAGACTTCCTTGTGCAGAATGTTTCACTCACCATTGGCGAAAACTATACTTTCAGCTTTTGGATTATGGCAGATGGTGGTGGCGGACAAGTTTTAGTCAATATTTTTCAGAAATGAGAATTCTAATTAAACTATTTGTCATTTTCGCTTTAATATCATATTAATATCGAAGAATAAAAATTTAAATAGAAGAGAAAAGACTTTTGCGAAGTTGTTTTGTATCCGACCATATATATGAGTGTACATCAACGAGAGGGAGGGGGGCGACAATGAGTATTTTATCTCTTTCTATATTTTTCTTTATCGTCGTCATGACATCCAACCAATAAAGATGCACATATATATCTATTGTCGAACATTATAATGATAGAAGTGGATAGCACATGGTTGTGTAGTAAATATAATACCCACATTCCATTATCGCTTTTGCAAATTCATAACGAAAATTGATATATTGTGTCCTTTATTTCTAGAAAAAAAGATTCGGCTTGTATTAACCATGAATAAATACAAATTATTTGAACGTTATATTCTCAATACCTGATATATATATATTAACTATAGTTGTCATTTTAAATCATTGTATTTGCTTAATATATAAGTAATAATTGACTGACTCATTGTGTGACGTCTTTCGATTAGTCAATAGACAATATGTCATTCTTCTGCTTTTTTGATGAAGTAAAACAGATAATATTCGTTCTGTTCTGGTTTTTGTATTCACATGTTTTTTTTTGTATAAGATCGATTTATATTCATCGAACGTATATGTTGGTAAGTACTGTTTTACCTCTTATTAAGAATAAGTTTTAAATATGTTTCAGTACTTTAAACTATCTCTATATTAACGATTCTCAAAAGTATTATATCATAATAGTGAAGTTTAATTCAAAAGAAAAGTAATATGATTAAAACAACCAAAAGTGTTGGAGAAGTTATTGGAAAAGCATTTATTTCTTATATAATTACCAATGCAGATGATCTTGTTATTTTGATGAATTTCTTTACTGAAGCATCATTAGACGATTCACCACTTAAAGTTCATCATATTTTTATTGGTCAATACTTGGGTTTTATTATTATATTAGGAATTAGTCTTATTGGTTATGGAATATCAACAACTTCAATACCTGTTGAAATACTTGGATTTCTTGGTTTTGTACCTATTATTCTTGGTATCAAAGATACTATTAAAGTAATTATTAAATTGTGTGGAAAATCTAAGATCGATATAAATGAAATTATACCATCTGACGAAATTTCTATTGTTGAACTTGAAACAATTCGTTGTAGAGATGACTATAATGGGCAACTTACATTTGAATTTCCAATAGGAAGCGAAAGTAAAATAAATGATACTTCTTCAATGATTCAATGTAAACAAAAGTTCCTTATACTATTGAATCGTTTTGCAAATATTCAAATGTTAAAAGTTGCATGTATTACTTTAGCAAATAGTGGTGATAATGTTTCTATCTATACTCCATTATTTTCTGAGGCATCAGCATGGCAAATAATTGTTTATATTGGTATTTTTCTTGGTCTAGTGTTTGTTTGGCTTATCTTCTGTTATTTTTTTATTAATTTTCGACCCATACGAAAAATTGCACAAAAATATGCTTTTTATATTGTTCCAATTGTATTTATTGGAATTGGAATTTATATTATTATTTCATCAAAATGTTTTCCATGGTTAATACGAGCGAT
This sequence comes from Adineta steineri, assembly GCA_905250115.1. Classification (NCBI taxonomy): domain Eukaryota; kingdom Metazoa; phylum Rotifera; class Eurotatoria; order Adinetida; family Adinetidae; genus Adineta; species Adineta steineri. Next base: position 19,279 of record CAJNOI010000400.1, on the reverse strand, counting down.
ACGAACAAAAAATTTTAAAAATGGTTGAATATAATTTGATATTCTTGTTAAATACTTTGAAAAAGCAAAAATAAAACCATTCTTTTTTTTGTTTTCTTTAGTGTATAGAATAATTTTGATAAAGTTACAAAAATTATCGAATTTTTTTGATATATGCGCTTGCAGAATATAATTCACACAAATTTGTAGTTTGCTCTTCCTCTTTCGAAATAGAATTAGAAATTTTGAGTTCTTGTCAAAATGGTAAGCAATCATTAAGTTCAAAACAATCGAGCAGAAATACTACGCATATTGAATATCAATTGTTTTCAATTGAAAATTTCTGAACACGATGCGTTTCACGCTCGACGACATAAAGATTACATTGCTGATCGAATGACAAACGAAAGGGATGATATAACTACTTTGCTTTATTCTCCTCTCCATTTTCCCCTACAATAATAATTTCCTGTGAGTGTGGGTATCTCTACTCTTAACTTATACCCACACCGCCACCCCTCAAGATCCAAACGAAATTTTATAATACAAGATATATCAAAAATATACAATTTTATTGAAAAAAGTCAGACTTACTAGAAAATCATCATCATCATCATCTTTCTCTTGATTGAGTAAATCATCAACAATTTTCATGAAATCTTCAAGTTCAACATTATCTGTTCCTATAAAGATATTTATATATTATACGTAAAATAATATTTGTCATAGCTTACTATCTTTATCAGCATCGTATATTAATTGATGTAATCGACCAGGATACTTCTTCACAAGATTCTCAAATGGTCTGTCTCCAAACTTTCGACGCCACACAAATTCAGCTAACTGAGTAGATAATATATTGCTGTGTTGTCCCATTTATTGCTTCTTTTTTCTCTTTATACACATTCACATGTGTTACAGAATCGACGAAGTGCAACGAGTGGTTAACAGTTTGGTGCTGATAATCCTCTGGACAAGACATGATGTTGTTGTAAGCCGTCCACTAGTCGGTGAAGATCAGAGTATCTGGTATAATAAATTCTTGGTTGATTGGTAGTAATGTCGTAGCATCTCGTTTTTCTACAAGTACTGGAAAACATTCGCGAGTGTTACAACCAATTCCATCAAACACACGTTGAGTACTGATGGTGACCTAGTAACTAACAGATAAAGAGAAGATAGATATGTCATATGACAGAAGTGTATAATTACCTTCGATTATATTTACGCTTAGTCCAAGCAGTCTCGTCTACCTAAACGATATAACACCATCACCACTAATCGTCGATGAATTTTTAATGCAATACTCTACACAGATATCCCATATAAAGTTCTTCCAGTCGACGATAGCGGATTCACCCTTAATGCCACAATGATGAACTGTATGGATGTGGGTATCAAGAACTTGTGATCAATAATACATGAAATCCACAATCTGTAACCAGGATATTCATCATGAAAAAACTTTTTTAGTGTCGTATCTTGGAGAAAAATGATTTGAATATTATCCTAGTATAATAATTATATACATACGAGCTGTTTTTTGAGTTACATGTATCTTTTCCTCTTTCACTTTCTTAAACTCTCTGTCAGCATAAGAATAAACTTATTGTTTAGTTAAATTGTCAGCCATGTTCACTATTGTAATATAAACATAATAAAACAACAGTCAACCATTGCATGCCTTATATACTATAATAAATAAAAGAGAAAGAAAAAAGCATGCCACTCTTTGCAGAACAGAGCAAGAAAGGGAAGATATCTCGTAAACAATCTTCGATGATATAGAAATTAATTTAGAAACTTGTTTTCTTCTATTTTCAAAGTTAAAAAGAATAATATGTTTTCTTCCCTTTTCTGAAAGAAAGGGTGATATGACGTTTAAATACGCCGGCTAAAGTGCTTAAAGTTTGTCTGTCTGTCTGTCCGATCAAGCCAATCAGAATTTCGTATACGCTAAATCAATGAAAATTCATCAATAGGTCTAAGAAAAATTAGATACATGGGTTTTTGGGGTCGAAGAATCCAAATCCGTTATCAGTTTTTAAAAATTTTTGAAACTATTTTTTCACACAAAGGAAAGCCTTTTTCACGAAAACATTCTTTTTATAAAGTTTTACTAAAAGTAACTAAGGTCGAGCATTTATGTTTGTGGCTTTAAGTTGCGCTATTTGTTGGTTTAATGTTGTTATCTTTCTCGAGATTTATTTTGATGATAAGTAGTGAGCACTTAACTTACAAATTTTGAATTAGTTTCTTTCAACATTTCTGATTTCATGTCAAAAATTTTGGATATAAACATTAATCTAAAATAATACCGGTGAATGATCGAAAATATATGCTGAAAAACTGTGCTTGGCGAAGAACGATTGTAACAATTAGACCAAGTCTCAATTTACTATCTAATTATATCGTTCATTGTTATTTATCCATTATCTGCGGAGCAGTTTACTATAATAATTCAACATTCGTTACTTGAACGAAGTGGATTGAATTGAAGGACACCTAAATATGAATTTAAATCTTGATGCTAGTCAAATCTAATACGGTATAGAATACGAAGAACGATAATCTGTCAAAGCATAACTTCTTCAGGCATAATCTTATTAATTAGTACATACAAAATTAACGGATAACAGAGTTGTGAAAAAGAGGAATAAAAGAGGAGGATAGAAGAAATAGGAAAGTCAATTGTTTTTCATCTCTCTGCAGGTAACTTCGGTTATAAATGTCACAGAGTAGGTATGGTAATAAAATAAGATTCATGTCATATGCGATCTCATTATTGAATATAAACTGAAAAATATTGAAAACCTTCCACAGATCAGTTTACTATTAAAATTCTTACATTATTTTGAAAGTGATCATGGTCAATTACAATTATTAAAAGTGAATAATAATATATTAATATTGAAAGGTTCAATTGACCTATCTTGTTATCTTCTTAGTTGCACGCCTATTTCGATCCCGCGAATATTCAGACCTAACCGATTCAGAAAAACGTTCAATCGAACAAAAAACTAAAATCATGGTTCTCGATGAAACTTTCTATTCATCTCAGATTATGACAAATACATTACCGATCAATGCATCAACGACCTCTGCATTATTAACATATATATATATAGGAAGAGAATACCTTAACTATTTAAAATTATAAATGTGCTTCCTCAATCGATATGAAGTTTTACTTTGAAACATAAACCAAATGTTACATCATCAACAATATTTTGGCAAGCGCACGGAACAAACTTTATAATCTTAAGTAAGTTAGCAAAAATAATGCTTAGTACACCTGCAACTTGTGTTCCGAGCGAAAGCTGTTTTTCCATTTCTTCCTATCTAGGTAGAAAAGAACGTTCACGTTTGACCGGTGAGAATATTTTTACATGTGTCTTTCTTAAAGATAAAATTGATTCATAAAACTGATTTGATTATAGTTGTCTGAATTTTTTTTCCTTATACTTTTACTAATTTGTTTTCTTTTCCTGATATATATCGTGTGAAATTCTTTCTATTCATATTCTATAATTCATTACGATGCGTCTGGTGGTTTTTCTCTTTCATATGTTATTAACTATTTTTTTGTGCGCCGTTTTTAATTTATTAATCTGAACAACGAAAAACATCCTCATAGCTATTTTTACATAGTTCTTCTTTTCTAAAGTGTATTTATCCGTGTGATCTTTTTTTGAAAAGGTCGTTTTTGTTTTATAATTTCTCATTAAATCTATCAGAATTTCCATATAGGAATACAAATGAATTTAATTTATTCTTAAATCTGTTACTGACTCTAAACATAAAATGTCAACGCGATAAATTAGTTTATTTAAAAATGAAAACTCTAAAGCAGTGGTGGGTCTGGGATTTCTATGATATGATTGGGAGGAGGCTAGGGAGCAACTATAGAAACTCCGCTTCTGAAGTCCAATAAAATCTTTCAATCATTGAATCATTTCAGCAAACAATGGTTCCATTATTGTGTACCAAGTTTGGTAGCCAGCTTCAGTAAGATGATGAGAATCTATATAGAGTTCCGGTTTCACTTGTGTATGCGATATTTCAAATGACGAAATCATGTTAAGAAAACGAATCCAGTAACCATTATCAAGATTGATCAATTTACTATTGATCAGAGCTATAATATCACTAACAGCGGTTCCATCTGATCTTGGCGTAAGACCTAATAGGAGAATGCGTGTGTTAGGAAGTCGTTGTCGAAATTCTTGACAAATAGTTTGCACACCGACGGCAATTTCATCCGGTGTTGCTTGATTAATATTGTTTGTGCCGATCATAAGAACAACCAGTTTTGGATTCAAACCAGTGAGCTCACCATTACGAATACGCCACAAAACATTTTGAGTAATATCACCTTCAATACCGTTATCAACGGAACCTCTTGGTAGATATTTAGCCAGCCAAATTTGAAGACCTTCTATTCCCCAACGTTGTATGATTGAATCACCATAAAACATTACTTTAATGTTTGCACCAGCTTGTGCTGCTTGCTGAACATACGCTTGATGAAATGTGAGCCAAGGAGCATCGGTACGAGGTACAGCTTCCCATGGTTTTTGAGCAGCAGTCGTTGAGAACATCAACATAATACAATAAAATATATTTGTTTTAAAACTTATCTTAGTCATTTTAATTCTACCGTTTCTTGTCACTATTGAGATTATTAACTGTTTACCTGAATATGTAAGAAAGCATTTATTCACCAATTTACTTGCATTTTTTTTATATTTAAAGTGATGCTCTTGATAACCTTTCTATTAGAACGATTAATGACTATTTAATATCCACGTAAGCTAACGTCCTTGACGAAAACCTTTTATGGTAATATTTGATTATTATTCAGTTGTAGTTTTTTACTGAGTAATGTAGAATTTTTGTTTTTAACAGTCTTTATATATTAATTATTGAGGAGTATCAAACAATTTTCTCTCGAATAAACATTTAATTAGTTTTTTTCAATAATTATATTTCTACATAAGTATGTAATACTTTATTCAAATCTGTTTGTCGCAAATACGATTAAATACGGTTCATTGCTTTTCATATATCTAAAAGTACGATGTTTTTTAAGTACCCTGATTTGTTATATCGTTTTGCATAAAATATTTTAATAAATATTATTTGTAATAATTAAATACTGTGCAGATTGATATGATTAAAATAAAAAATGTAAATCTCATAGCATAAATAATGAATATTGTATGATTCTGATTAGATAAATTGTCGTCATTGAAAAAACAACAATCTGTAGTATAAAATGTAATGTATATAAAAATGGTTGTTTGTCATTTCTTATGTAGTGTAATTTGCATAAAAAGAAAGTAGAAAGGAATAAATAAATGGTAATTTAACATGTAAAAAACAGAAGAAAATAGTTAATATCAGTTTTAGTACTATTATTTAATACTCGACATCAACCATTTATCGTTCTCAGACGTGCACACAAATTGAATAAGAGAATATAAAAAAAAGTTGATAAAGATAATTTAATTAGAATATTTTATTTTTATTATTGCTTAACTTATTTGATACTGTCTTTTTAGATGTTATCGATAAATATTGCATGCATTATTATATGGTTCATTCATATTTTGACTATTTGCGCAATGAGCAGTCAAAACTATGAAGCCATTAGCAGCACTAATGTGTTTAGTCCTGCAACAGTTATGGTCGGCTCAACACTAGTTGTATATTTTGGTGGATGGTATGAACCATATAGTCTGCATGATCATATCTATCGAGCTGAATGTCACAATTACCCGATCCAAAAATGTGATCCAGCGGCAATATTAATAGATCCTCTTCTATACGGTCTTGATCACTTGAATGATCCTACTGTTATCTACTGTGCTGAGACTAAGGAATGGCTTATTTACATGACTGGTATTAAACCAAATGGACAAACATCAGACAATCAAATTTGGATTGCTATTTCGACAGATCTAATCCATTGGTCTCAGCCAACATTAATCATACTTGATATATGGCAACCATCAGCTACAGTCGCTCCTGATGGTAACATTATGGTTTATGGTAATCTTAATTATCCCGATCCAAACAATAATCAACAGTTTACTATTATTCGTTACAATATGGGTACAAATGGTCGATCAGTTGGTGCACGTACCATAATCAATGCTCCTGTAGCTTATTTCAATCCCGATGTTAAATATCGACCGGAAAAACAACAATACGTAATGGCTGGTGAAAATGGTGGTAATCGACAGGAGGTTAATAGTGGTATAGATGTTTTGATAAGTACAGATGGTATCACATTTTTATTAGCTGCACAAAATATTGTCAAACCACGTCCAGGTCAATATCATGTTCGTACGCCTGGTCTACATCCAACGGATGATTTTATTGTGTATTATGCTGAAACAATCGATCCTAATAGTATGAAAAATCAAATTCGAGTTGTTCAATGGTCACCATAATATGTTTGGTTGATTCAATCTCTTTTTGAACTACTATTTAATATTGTAGTAACACATTCATTTCGAAACTAACAATTTTAAATCTCTCAATAGGGTGTGGGTGTGAAGACGAGGGTGTAGATACTTCTTTGCTTCGTTATACCCCTCATACACTCATTCTCACAAATATCTTCATGAACAGTTTGAAGGTGGAGCATGTGAGTTTCACGGACCACGTGAAGACTTTATCTGTTAGCATTCAAGAGCTGCTTGAATACAAATTCATAAAAACAACTCCCTAGAATGTATCTTTGCTATGATGCATTTTACGTGTTACCGTCGATGAAAAACACGTTCTTTCACATGGTTTTACTTCAACACATAACAAGTAAACTGTTTTCGATGAATGGATTTAGCAGCCACAGATGTTGCAACGTATACTATTTGAGAGAACAACAATGATGAGTTCATATTAATGTTATTACTTAGCTATCATTTCATAATTATTGAAATCATTAGGTACCCATGTCTTCAAAATCGTCAAGGTTTGGGCGATGAATCGCGATTTTTCAAAATATTGACGATTATATCGCCAGTAAAAAATGCTTATATTGTCGGAATCATTACGAATCAAGACTTTTCGACAAAAAAATCGGTAAAAAGTCCTTAATTTTGACGATTTTATCGCGATAGATCTCACAATTAATCGGCTTCTATATCGCGATAAAATCGCTAATTTTTTCGGAATTTTTGGTGACATGGATAGTGCAGTATAAAATGATGTTAGATTATCTAGTATATCGAAATTCTGTCATTTATGATGACTATAATTTCATCCAAAAATAATCGTCACTTCGGACGATTTTATCGTGATTTTTCGAAAAATAATCGTCTATCAAATCGCGATTAATCGACGACTTTTTACCGAAATCTTAGCCTCTTGCGATATATCGCGATAAATCTCACAATTAATCGGGTGCTAAATCGCGATTAAATCGTCAATTTTCCCCCGATTTTGACGACATGGGGTGTTTCTTTCACAAAATAATCTGTGTCTACTAATATAATATAAACAATGTACTTATTTTGCGCTAGTTTATTATATTATATTAAATGAGTTCATAGAAAAACAATCAAAAAAGTATTAATCTTAGCAACAACAAACTTTTTTACATGATTTACGAACAGTGACAGTTGTCTTTTTGATAACTTTGACTGGTGCACGGCACACAGTGGTACGCATACAACATCGTCGACCACAGCAAGATCCGCAGCACGGACCGCAGCAAGATTTACAACAAGGATTACAGCATGAATCACAACAACAACCACAACGTGATGAACGACAACAGACTGGCATATTAATAATAATAATTTGGTATAGAATAAAACTACAGTACGATGAGAATTGATTTATGAAACTATGAGAATAGTTGTGTTTATATATATATACAGGTAAAGAAATGAAGAAAATTGTTTTCAATCGACAAAAAATGATTCATTAGGCTATCATCATATGCAATAAATCAAACATCAACTACTATTGCATATCATTTTCTCACTCATACAATACAACAAAAATATCAAATTCATGCTTATTACTATAACGTCTTTCCTTCGATTTGTTTGATAGAGTGTGGAAAACATCTAAATTTAATTGCACATTCATGTTGTGACTACAACTCTAAAGAGGTAAATGTTTTTGATGAAAAATATTGACTCGCATATTCTAATACAACACTGTAATATCATGAAATTACGTCGATAACATAACACACCAATAGTAAAAAACCATCGATAAAAATATATAATATATAGACACAATAACAACAATACTGATGTCATCTATTAGTTGTTTATCCATGAATAAATGTTTTGATGATGCAAAGATGTGTAAAAGTGAATAAACTGATATTTTAATTTCTTTGATTGCTTATGATTTTGATCAATTAAGCTAAAATCAGTAGTGAGTAACATAAGGGTGGGTGTGGATCAATCAAAAATCAATCTTAACATCCACACCCTATCAAAACAAAAGTAGTAAGTATTGGATAACAACAATATTATCTTTTATATAAAAGCATGCAGTATATTCCTAGATTTCATTGGTCAAATGAATTTAGAAGGATATTTTATCGATTTCAGAATATACTGATCATCATTCGTTCAATTTATGAACGATAGAAGTTTTGTATTTGATTCCTAGAAATCAAATGCCTTCGTTCTATATTTTGATTTTATATTACTATTTGTTAAATGTAATAACGTTTGTAAGGAATAATTTTTCTTTTATTATTATAGTGTATGTTGATTAGGATTCTGGAATTTTTGTTTTGTGAAACAAAGACTGAATACAAGCAAATTTTAATAATTTAAGTTTGTAATAAGTTTTGAACAACGAAAAATCATCTTATATATACTCAGAAAAGTGCTCGTATTTATTTCATATAGATCATCAGTTGAAAGAAAGATAACACGAACTTACCAGAGCTTCACAGTATGAAAGTATCAATTTAGCTTGTCTTTCTCTAAAGACAGTAAAAAATTGATTGTATACCATTGTTCATCAACAAGAGAAAAACTAGTACGTTTATAGATCAACTAAAAAACTTTAAAAAAAGATTGGTTTATTTGCATTCATACCAGCTGTAAAACATTTTACAAGACGATATAATGTATAAAATTTTCTTGTCAATCTATCTATTTTACATTCACCATAATATTGGCAAGGGCAAACAATCTATTGAATAAAAAATTGTAATATTTTACATGAAGAACATGAAAGTATACTATAATTTACAATACGAGCTTTATCAGCACATCAAATAACTATTTGATTTTATTAAAAAAAATTTTAGTATCAACATATGACGATAATAATAATGGGAATGGTAAATGCTACTTAAACTGCATCTGAAAGAATTTTTATTATGTAATTATTTTCGAATTTTTTCAAACGTCAATGCTCATTAATTATGAACAGTCAAGTTCAATAGACGTACTTCTCGATGCTCTGCTAGAAAATTATTTTTTCTGATGCTTATGATACTATTTTATTTTAGCAAACAGATTTAGTTAATTAAATAGCAAATACGAGATAGAAAGTTAAATAATATGAAAACAAGCAAATTTCTTATTTGAAATTATTATTTTTATATTAAAGAGTATTTCATATCTTTGTTGAATCCTTTAGAAAATTTTTAAATAAACTTATTTTTTTAATGTAATAAAAACTATCGATCATATTTTTATCATTACTGTTTTATCGAAAAAACATGATATTTTTCTTACTTTGTATTTTTTTGATTGATATACATGCTTACCTTCGTGCCTCGTGTTTTAGAAAATTTTTTTTTTCTTTTCTCTCCTGTGACTTTAACGTTCTGTCCTAGACATCAAATATTTATACTGTATAGTTTTTTTTCTTAGCCTAATAAGATATTTAAATTACTGATTATGTGCATTTATAAACGAATTAGATATATCTGACTACTAAAATCGAATGGTTGAAAATTGTTTTTTTATACTTGATTACTGCTTTGAAAAAATAAACAAGAATTTTTTGTTAAGGTAAGCTATATAAGTTATTTTGTATCGAAGAAATTCGTACGTCAATTGCTAAACATAGATCTCATATTAGAAATTTTCTTTAGGGTTTTTCAAAAACCTCATAGGTAGTATTGAATATGGCTTCCAGTTGATGTATATACATTTCTGTTAAATCATTGATAATTTACTTTTATCAATATTATATATTATGAATATAGACTATAGAAACAGATATTTAGATATAATATACTTTTAAAAATAAAATAATTCCATCATTCTTCATTGAAAATCAAGTCATGTAATACAAACGATATATTAATAATTACATGTACAAGAGTTTTTCACAGAATCTTTAAGCATATGAATATTACTACTCTCGTTTCAATGTAGTTAAATAAATCAAATGTTTATTTGCCTTGGAATCAAATTCCAAACGGTCGATTCTACAGTGAAGACCAGGTGGAAGAAGTTCTTCTTCTTCTTCGGGATACTCAGAGATTGGAGAAAGATCGATATGCTGAACACAATCATGAATTATCATCAGTGTATTACCAAGTTCATTTGCCTTGTCTCTATTACGAATGACACTCGTAAAAGCCTGAAATATTCGCTCTTTGCCAACATTTGTATGGTAATTTTCAATATCATCTGACTTCATGTTTGCACCTCGATAAAGATAGGTACTCTTGTCGGAAGCGTTGAACTTGAACCCCAAATTAAGAAGAAGAGCGAAAGGACCTAAAATAGATGTTTTACTATGCCAAAGTTCGATGCTTGCTTGATCTTCTTTCTTTACTAGACGCATATATTCGTTGATTTTTTGGTAGAGAAAGCATTCTATAGTATATAGATATGCACAACAATTCCAGATTTCTTCTACAGTACCACTTCTTTTTTCAAATAATTTTTCAGCTAATTCTTCTCCTTCCGCTTGTTTATCTAATTCAAGTCCTTCTTTTTTAATACCATGAATTGCGGCTTCCACTACTATTTCTAATTCTTTTCGGTTTTCATGCCAGTTTTGGCTTAAGCGCAAATCTTCGTATGCTTTACATAGAAATAATGATGCATAAGGCTTGGCTTCATAAATAGGTGACGGTGTCTTTATTGGATTGAGAGTTAAAGCAGAAAGTGAGATATTATTCGACTCTAATTTTAAGTGAGGAAAACTTGGTTCGATTTCTTTAACTTGAATTATATGAAGATCAGGTGGTTGAGGAAGACAAGCAATAACTTCGAATTGTCGACCTGCAATCAGAAGAATTTCTTCTTCTGTAAGATAATGGGAATGATTTCGAATATCTTTGCCTGAAAAGCATTCTATCGTAAAGAGAGTTCGTGTACCTTTTTGACCCAAGAAGTCTTCTGACTTTAATGTCTTCATTGATGTCGTACATGATGAAAATCCCCACCAAACGAACGTTTTGCCTTCTGTAAATCTTGCACTCAAATCCATTTTCACTCCTCTATATACAGTACGCTCACGTGATGGTAATCGAGTGAGTGCAGTAATAAAAAGCTTTAAATAGAGAAACCAAGACTTTAATTTATCAGTACGATCGGGTTTGTTCGAGCGAAGAATAGAGTTTAGGACAAAGTAGACATTCGTTTCTCGTGATTTTCCTTCCATTGAATAGAGTACGATAGAAGCTGATTGATCAGGTGTTAGTCCATCTTTAGGATTATCTGAATTTTGTCGAGCAACCCAAGCTTTATGATCAATACTAGGTACAATAGTTATAAGAGGTTCTATAGCTTCCATAAGAGAAACTAGAGGCATTTTTTCGTAACCTTCGATTGGTAAAAGCATTTTTTGAGGCTCTTCAACCATGTCCGAATATCGAAGACGGTGTTGGGTTACTTCATCTTCAGTAGTACTCGATAGCAAATTAGAAGCCATAATATTTAGTCAGTGTTTGTAAACTCATAACACAAAAAAAGCAATCTAAAAAACATTGTTTTATCTCAGTGCTCTCCAGACAATACTTTTTACTTTTTTTATTTTATAAAAAAAAATCGAATGAGAATGCAGTAGGTAAACTTTACTTGTACGACTATATTTGTTTTTCTTTTACGATTGTTGGAGTATGTTACTTACATGCGAAAGAAAAAAGTGAAAGCATGATCAATTTGTATAAATGCACTATTTTTTCTTTTAATCATCGAAATAAACCACCATTTTAATGCTTCGATTTCACTCGAATATGAATAGTTAAAGCTACTCAATTCCATACAAAAGATTCTTTTATAAATATATATTTAATTTTATCTTGCGGATATTTGTGATTGTTAAAAGTAGATGATGCGACACAGTTCTTGAATTTAGAATTTTTATGAAGGTTTTCATTCATTTATTTATTTAACAAAATTATTTATATCGTATTTTATGTAATCAAAACTTCAGTTATTTAATTGCAAAGTTAAAAAGAATAACAATTATTTCATTGCAATAATTTAAAAGACTAGTGTAAAGTTTATAATTACATTTAATATATTTTGGACTATTAGTATCGTAGTCATTTTTTCAGTTATATCTACTGACTGCATATGAACAATTTCATATAACTTAAGCTAAAAACTTAAAGACAATTTTGATGACTGTTAGAATATAATTACTTGATGATTTATTTCTCATTCGTTGTGATATATGAAATAAGTTTTTCAAAATACGAAACAAAAATAAATTTGACAATCTTTAGCAACTACATGATTTCATCTGTTCACTTATATTTTAAAATAAAAATATTTTTTCATTTATTATTTATTATTTCCTTTAATAAAAATGCATGTATACTTTATATTATGATTAAGCATTACAATATGAACAATTAAAAAATATAAACTAATTTTATTACTATGTACAAAATATATTACAATTTATGGTACAGTACAAAGTGTAGGATAGAATATTGTCATTGATGTACGGCGAATAGACTAAATATTAAAAAAAGAGTAGATATACAATATACAATATATCATTATACTTACATCTTGCATTCTTCGTTTATCTAAAGAAAATAAAGAAAATTGTTATTGTACGTATAAAATATATAAAAATTCGTTTACCTTCTGCACTGGGATGAAAAGATTGATCATAATCTCTTTCTCTGTCTAAAAATGAAATAATAATTATTAATTTTCCAAGAAATCAGTCGATAACTAACCAAATAATTTGAATAAGAATGAATGTCGTTTCTTTTTCGAAACACGATCATGATCACGATCAGCATCACCTAACAATTGTTTTTTGGATATATCGTTCCCCATAATAAATCTAAACAATAGGTTAAAAGTAAAAATTTTATTCATCTATATATACTTTCTATACCTGTAAGTGTTATGTTTATGTTTCAAATATAAAATTGAATATATTGTCAATGCACATCTGCGTCGAATATTTATATAACAGTAAGTGAGAAAAAAAAGAACGTAAAACTAAGGTATGACGTATTTGTTATCGCCTATTAGGTTTGTTTTGATGTATGATTTATACTGTGTGAGCGAGAAAAAATATTACCTTCTACGTCATATTTTTTTCGTAAGGTAAAAATAGAAATGGTATAAACAAGCACACGATTTTACAGTAAAACACATTTATATATTATATACGTAAAAAAATAAAAAATATTATCAATTTCTATTTTAAGCATCAATTGATAATTAATTCTCATAGAAAAAAAAGAAAGACGAAATTGATTTTTCTTTTTTCGGGAAGTATTCAAAAATTAGTCAGAAGTAAATTTATTGCGTGATTATAAATCATCAATTAACTGAATTATTCTATGACTTTTACATTGGATGAAAATCTATACAAAGATTATATTTATTTATTTGATTTTTATCAAGTATCAATTTTTAAATAAAGTGAATATTCTCATTGATAGAAATAAAGTGCGATATTATCGATATCACCATCATTATACGTTCCAGCGCCACGAGTAATTGTGGCCATTACTATACAAGAGCGAGCACCAATTGGTACAAGTCCATTAGCTTGTCGAAAAAGTAATGAAGTTATACTTCCACGATCTACAACAGATACTGGTCCAAGAGTAATAGTACTATTGATTTTTTGATTAGCCTGATCTATGAATGTTAATGAAACTTGAGCATTATCTTTTTGATTTGAATAACCACCAATCCATGCTGAAAAATTAAAATAAACTGTTTGATTATCAATAAGAATAGGATTAATTGAATTTGTCATGTTTATATATTGCCACATTGAAGTAACAGCTGAAATTTGACCGTAGAAATAACAATTACCACGATTGCTACAAAAATAAAATAATAGTATTAAACAAAATTATACACTTAATTCTAGATTTCACCTAGGTCCTGGATCTGTGGATGACAGATCAGCAGCGGCATTATTATAATATACTTGTGTGATTGATCCACTATACATCCAACCTGTTGGATGTGTTACACCGTTACCTGATTGACATGTTCCTGTCTCTGCATCACCATTTATTAACCAATTGGATTTGGATACTAAATTAAAAGAAATGATTTATTAAATGATATTTGATCATTTACAATCAAGAGGAACCAGATCTCTATGGTAATTTAGGTTAAGAAGTTCAGATGAACTATTCAAAACTATACGAAAAGTTTCGTAGTATAAATACAATACAATTATTCTAAATTCACAGTAAATATAATGAAATAATTATGCATTTAAACTACTTCTTCGTTATTGTCTTCGATACGACATATTATTCGTATTAATTGGATAATTTATTGTAAAAAAATATACTTGTTGTAGTTGTAGTGGATGTTGTTGTAGATGTGATTGATGTTGTAGTAATAAAAGTAGATGATGTTGTAATATTGGTTATAAGTACATTAGTAGTGATAGCATTGGAATTTGTAGCTATTAATATTTAATTAAAAGAAATTATTTCTATTTTGAAAAAAAAACCACGCAAACTATTCAAGTTTCTTTATGAAATTATTTAATTGTAGTAAGAATAAATCATATCGAACATTCTATTGGAAACTTTTCGAATTATATTTCAAATATTGTCATGAATATCCTTGTTTTTGACTCTCTCCTATTTTTTAAAACTAATAAATATTGTCGCAGCTGTTATTTTCTTCAGTTTGTCTTTAAAAAGATATGTACTTGTTGTGTGGTGTAATTCAAGAGGAACAACAATACCAACAATTAGTCCGATAAGTAATAAAAGTGCGCATATTATATAACAGCAATATAATTTAAACCATAAACATATACGACGTCTAAATGAACAAAAATGAAATGTGATAAAGTCTATTTAAAAAATAAACCTATCACGATCATTTTGTTTTTTATCTTTATATGCTTTGATTAATATATTGCTTGAAAAATCTAGTGGATTTATCCTGTTTAGATTGGATTGAATCATCTGAAAAATAAAAAATTGTTTATCTAAATCGAAGATATTAATAAAATAACAAGTATGTTTAATGAGTCGTGTGTACTGTTTTCTCAACACTGGATAATATCAATTATTTATTCTCTTTTATAAATATTTTATTTCAACATGATTGTCACAAGAAAAATAAACGTGTAAAATACTTTGACAATGAAAAAAAAAGTACGAACGAAATTGGATACAATTATAAATGAAACCATTGGAATGGTGGTTGAATACAAATATAATATGTACTATTGAGTTGATCAGAAATAAGTTCGTAAATAAAGATACTCAATTATAATTTATGATTACATTTTTTAGAAAAAGTCTATTAATAGGTGGATGATCCTATTTACTTAATTTTGAATGATACCGTTCATATTCTGATTTACTGAAATTATTTTGTAAGAAACTACTAAAGTAGTTGTTCTTTATAGATATACAACGTGAGGGTGTAAGTATCTCAACTCCTAACTCATACCTTTCATCGCAGAATATATCCTAATTGAGTCGTGAGCAAGAGAAACGTTGATTAACAACTCGAAAAGTAGTTTCCTGTTGTTTTTTAACATACATTAAATATGAAATCTGTTTTGTAATAAATGTATTTTGAAAAATGAAAGAGAAAAAAAACCATTTAGTATGTGATCGAATTGAAATCATCGTGTAAATAAATGATTCATTCATGTATCTTATTATTTCTCGTTATTTACTTAAATGTTTGAATGAATAGAAATTGAAATCAGTTTTTAGTTCAAGGGTGTGAGTGCATGTGGATGAAATAGATTATCTTCACGATGACATAAACAGGCGTGTAACAAATTGTCAGCTGTTTAACAATAGGAATCCATCTTCTGTAAAAGTATTTTATAAAATAATGAACACATTGAAGCAATGAATTAATTAGATATTATTCTAACTCAATAGAATATCAAAATTAAATATCAGATAAGGTTTGGATGTAAGTATATTTTATCAGAGGACAAAGAACGCACACTCAGTTTATTGAAAATGTTGATGCAAGAACTGTAAAATATCTTTCACTGACGACATTGTAACGACCTTTTCATCGATATATGGTGGAATGATAGTGCAACCCCATTCTTTTAATTTTGCTTCTGATATTCGAGTTTGCGGATGATTCCATAGGCTATAATTCATAGTAGGCGCGATAAATACTGGACATTTTGCACCCAATGCATCAGCAATCATTGATGTTACAAGATTGTCGCCTAAGCCTAATGCCAATTTGTTAAAAGTATTGAATGTACAAGGTGCAACAAGCATTGTACCAAATGGAAATCTATTGAGTGGTGGATCTTTGTAGCTACAAATAGCATGACTACCGGGCACATTATAAATTTCATCGGGAGATAACACAGAACTAACGTTTGATGTTAAAATTGTATATGTGTCCCACCCATCAGCTACAGTTTCACGAACAAGCTCTGGCACATCCTTAGCTCGACCAGAACCTGTCACAAAGATGAAAACAGTAGGTGTTGACATTTTATTATCGTGAGTAAGAAATAAAAAAGTGAAGTATTGTATGCAAAATTTGTTTTTGCTTTTTGTTCTGTTCGATAAGGTTTTTATTTTTACTTAACCCTTTCAATCCCGACATTTTTTTGCGTTCGACACGTGTACGAAAGATAAATTTATTATTCTTTCGTTTTCATAACATGAGAAAAACAAAAAGATAAGTAAGACCTATAATAATCACAACACACTCACATTACATTTGTTTTACGGGAGGCTTCGTCGAAAAAAATATCTACCATGTTTTCTGTCATCATTTTTTAAATAAATCTACACTCTATTAATAATTTTAATCGAATGTTTCTTTCTTTCGTTCATATTTCATAAACAAGAATTTTTTCCAAAAAGATTTATTCTCAAATACAGTCATACACTATTGTGGGTGGCTGTGGGTGAGGACATTTCTTCTCTCAGCAGACACCCACATCCACCTACACCGTCACATTGTTATAAATACATTTTACTTCAGAAGCAAGCAAATGAGAAAATGAATTTATTTTATATAGTCCTGGTAGGAGTTCAGGGAGTTAAGTTTATGAGTTTAGTTTCAAAAAGCCAACAAAACACCAACGGTGTTGCTATTAGAATTTGCATTAATAATGTCCGGTTTAGTATCGTTATTGACATCGACAACTACTAAACTCACCGGTTTACTACCAGTTGAACAAATCGTTTGTTTAGCAAATGTGTCGTTGCCTACATTGAGAAGAACACCGACGTTGCTATTACCATTGTTTGTAACAATAATGTCTGGTTTGTTGTCACCGTTGACATCGACCACGGCAAGACCGGTTGGGCTTGTGCCAGTTAAGTAAGTCGCTTGTGTCATATATGTCATGTTGCATCGAGCTATCATAGACACGGCTTTTATCACATACATGAAATTTAGAAGTAACATCTTATTAGCATTTTCCCATTTACACTCAGTTTCGTTAAAGTCAAAATCAGCATACCAGATTAATCTCCACTCATTGTCGAAATATATGTAATTTTTAGAAAGCTAAATACGTCTTCTTGTGTCCTACACATCCACACTCACGTCCACATCTTCAAAGGACTAAAGGGAGTGAAGAGACTGTTTGTATGGTACTACATGTACATATTTCCTATTCTAAGTGTAGCAGAAGACGGTAAATTATTTAAAAGTAGAACTAGACGGTTCTTAATTCTCGTAGATCTTTCATCACTGAAACGAGAAAATGCACATGATATCGTAAATTCCGGTCGGATATATACTCTTTAGATGGAAAAAGCTGACTATATGTCTTGAAACTCTTATTATGTTGTGTTTTATTCTTGCACAGAATGGATCATATTGAACCTGACGTCGCTTGATAGTTTACCAATAAATTGTTAATTTGTTTATACAAGTCTTTTATGAACTATATGCGCCTTAGTTATTTATGTTTGAGGCACTTTACGTTTTGAAAACACTTTATCAAAATCTTGTGAGACCAATTCTTTTTCGAGTAGCTACAGAAACCACTTATTATTTAGTTTATCACTTACGGCTAGTTGTTGTTGTTGTTGTTGTTGAAGTAGTTGACGTTGATGTTGATAAAATAGTCGCTTGCGTTGAAGATACTAAAAAGTCAGATATCATATCACGACTTAAATTCTTAATAATCTAATGAGATCATTGGATTAGAAGAAAAGTGCTTCCTCTAGTTCTTTGAAGATAGAGTATCACAATTCTATCATACTGTATTAGACGAGTCTGGGATTTATATGGATATAATACAGTATGCATTAAGATTATTTTCCATTGTTATTCAAGTTACAATCAGATATTCCCCTCAGCTAAACAGCAAAAATCAACGAGATGTAATCTTCGAAAAAGCTCAACATTAGTTCGTCCAGTTAGATATTTTTCATTTTCTGAACTTCTTTTGAAAGCCGTTACAGTTGAAGTTTTCTAATGTTCAGTTGTTTCTTATCTTACTTATGCAGACGTTTGACACAGAGCAGATTAATCCAAAAGGATTATTCCGACACCAGTCATTATTTAAACATGATGCATTCTCATATCGTTGATTTTCACATTGGCTTCCATTCCAAAATAAATGAAGCGGGCATTGACAGGTGTTGTTGGAACATATCAGATATCGAGTTTCTGTACACTGTGAACAAGATTGATTGAAGGCATTGAAGAACATTGGAAGATAGTTCAACGAGTCGATACGTGAGGTTGATGCTGCCGCAGTGATATAACCTGTATCGAGAGAACCCTCAAACAGAAAACAGACACGTGAAAATGAGTCATAGTTGAATGTACGACATTGAATATTGAGGTTGCATGCTAGAGAGGATGACACTTGATCTATGCTTAAATCTAATAAAAATGTTCTTTCTTACCATATGCACATTGAAGAA
>CAJNOI010000399.1:29554-56003 GCA_905250115.1 Adineta steineri | reverse complement strand
TTGACAGTGTCTCCTAGTAACATTTAATAGTATCCATATGGATTATAACCATAACTGTAAGGATTATATCCAGTATAACCGCCATAACCGCCGTGATTATGATAATGGTATGGTGATGGATAACCATAACCACCATACATGATGTCAGGTTGGCGACCAATAATGTTATCACCATTGAAATCAATATGTGTAGCTTTCTCTATCCGACTCATAAAACCTAAGAAAATTAGAAAGGTGGATTTTTAAAATGTATATTTAAGTCTTACCTTGTCCTCCAACATATCCATCCCCATTTAAATCCATACCAAGACTGCGTTCAATACGATTATTTATAAAATCTATTTACAAAACAAAATCAAATATGAATAGATCAAAAAAAATTTAAAAACTACTTACTGCTCATGATAAGTATGTACTAGTTAATTTAAAAAGTATAAATGAAATATGTAATATATCTGCTTTCGATTGTGTATTACTTATATAGCCGTTTATGTATCCTTGTAAACAAAGCTGATTCTTTTACCTGACGTCAAACAATGACGTTTGCTGAATAATATCGATGACTCTTATCTACGTATATCGGTTTTATATTTGAATCTAACAACAAGGTATTTGAGTACGACGTATTGTTTTACCAATCAGATTTTTTTACGCTTGAAATGAAAGTCAGGTCTTTTTTCGTCTAGGTAAATGATAAAATTAGATGATATTTAATGACGTTATTAAAGCAATAACAATAAAAACTGATGAATATTTGATGATATGTAATTAAATGAAATCAATATGTGATCACATTAAAATATTTTTGAGCAATAACTTCTCGAAAGTTCGATATTTTTAATATTAATAACAATCATAATGCTTAGTGTCTTGAGATTCAACAAAAACGAACACAACTATAAATATCTCAAATAATATTAAAAATCAATAGGTCGTATGATTTAACTTATATGTAAATCATTCAATTAGAATACATTTAATAATTTAGATACTATGAAAATATATGTAATATTTACAAAATTAATACACTAAAAATTTTCGTAGTAAATATCTTCTTATTGTGAGCATGAATACTTTTGTTCTTAGGACTCTGTTAATTTAACGTTTCTAACATGTCCTTTTGATCTTGTCCTACTTTTTCTCATCGGTTTATTAGGCACGGTGAATAAGTACATTCTATAAGAAAAAGAAACAATATGAAAGCACTTTTTTCTCTAAGAAGATAAAAGTCTTTTAATTTAAAATATTTACATAAGACCTGAATAAATAATAACACATTTAGCTAGTATTTATATGAATACCGATTTTTTTCTCCTTCATTTCAAAGCAAACTATGATTACACTTTATTTTCTATGATAATAGTAGTTAAAAATAGCATCATATTTCCATTAAACAAATTATACGCTTGATATTCGTTTAAATATCCCAGAAAGGTAAAAACATAATAATAACCCACGTCATAAAGAAATAGAAAACTTCCATGATTAATTTAATTTTGATAGTTTGTCATATTACAAATGTAAAATTTATCATCATCGGTTTGTATTACTATTATATCATGATTTAATAATACTGCATCAGTAATATCATTTGACATTGATCTATCAACAAAGAAATTTACTTCATCACTATTTTTTAAACATTCAATTTTCATCATAATTCTTTTCTTTTTCATTAGATTCATTCTAATATTCCATTTATTAAATATTGAATATCCGGTAAATATCCATAAACAATCAAACTGAATCGATGATATTGATAAATAATGTAAATATTGCATAGTTTGAGAATGAAAAAAATAAATGACTTTTTCTTTTTGTTTAGTATGAAAATTTGTTTTACATGTCAAAACAGCAATAATTTCTTCATCATATAAACAATGTAGTTTCTCAATTATTTTTTCATTATCTTCATGTAATTTCCAAGACGAAATATATTTTAAATCAAATATATGATATATTTCAATCACTTTTCCTGTTGTTAAATATAAATACGATTGATTACTAGTGCAAGCACAATACGAATCTTGTTTACAAATATCATGTAATTGATATGTATCTTTATTAACTGTATATAAATTTGAAGATGTTAGAATAAGAAAAGAATTTAATGTTGTTGACCAACAACTATCAATTATTTTCGATAATGAGTTTAATTTCCATTCAATATATTTAATTATATTTAAATTTTTATCAACAATATAAATACTTTCATCATCTTGTATTAATAAATGGAAAAACTTATTTCCGGATAGTATAGATGAATGTAAAAGAAATTGTTTTGTTTGTTTAATAGATTGATTTTTAGTTAAAAATAATTTACATTTTTGATTTAAGAAGTTAAATGTTTGATTAAAATCGTGTAATTGTTCTGTTGTTATATATTTATCATGAATTAATAATAATAAATTATTTTTTATTTCATCAATTAGTTTTTGTTTTAAAAGGCTGTGTAATTGACGTTCAATTAATAAATTAAATCTATCTGCCAGATAATCTAATTGTTTAATGTAGAGTTCTCGAAGTGGAATATCTTCTTCGGTATCATTGTAAGGAGAATAATAATACTTTGCAAATTATATCAGTAATGAACCGCTTGGTGGAAAGAAGGTATGTTTAAGTACAAATTTTTTTTAATGCTAACAAGATCTAGTTATCGCATTAGAATATGAATTTATATGAAAAACAATAAAAATACACTAAAATATTTTAATTAAATAAATACTTCATTTTATTTATTTGTTGTTGAAATATTTCTCTTACATTAATACAAACTGACGAACAAAATATATCACAGAAAAGAGAAAAAAAAATTATAAGAATAAAAAATGTTTTGAAAGATTTTGATTCTTTTGTGTCAGAACATTTTTTTCATTATTTGTTTGACTTTTTTTTGATACAACTAATGGTTCTTTATGATCACGTTTACGTCTAAAAATAAATTTATATTTACATAAAAATTTCAAAAAAAAGAAAATTTCTTCTTACCGAAATAATGTACTACTTAATGTCAAACATATAATCGGATTTGAACAACTATTTAAATTCAATAAAAGACTAAAAATAGTCATCAACCAGTTCATTGTTTTCTGTGATAAAAATTTTCCATTTACAGCCATTACAATCGATCCTATATAAAATGGTGTTGAACAAAGTATATAAGCAAGAACAACAATAAATGTTAATTTAATTGTTTTAAGACGTGCTCGCGATAAAAAATGACTTGCACCATAACGTGGTTGAACTTTTGGTCTATCTAAACTAATTGAACTATAATGTGGTGATGGTGGTACTTCAATTGATGAACGTCGTAAACGAAATACAACTGGATACATAACTGATGGAGGAGGTCGTTTATTAAATATCACAGTTGATACACTTGAACATTCAACAGATGGATAATGAATATGTATATGATTTTTACGAATTGATTTTAAATTTCGATCTAATGTAATTATTGATGATGATAAATTACTTAAATTTTTTGGTATATTAATTGCAGGTAAATTTGCCATACTCATTGTTCGAGCATTATCAGATAAACGATACATTGAAAAATTTCGATTTACAATTAAATAAACTGAACCATAGCAATATAATAATACACATATAGGCAAAAAGAATTGAACAACTATTGTCCATACAATATAAGCTAATTCCCATGTTTTATCTGTTCCAAGAAATTTAGCTCGACATCCTTTAATTTTATTTATTGGATCGTATTCAGAACGAAATATAAATAATTGTGGTAATGCAAGAATAATACTTAAACACCATACAGCAATCATATAGAAAAGACCTGTATGTGATGTCCAAGTATATGTTGATAATGGATGAACAATTGCTTGATAACGATCAATCGTCATGACAACAAGACTAAAACGATAATAAAATAAATTATTTATTCAGTTTATACTGAATTCTCTTTTTAAAAAAACTTAAAATATTTCAAAGAAGTTTTTCTTTAATTATCTATTCACATAGCGTGATTGTATGGTTAAGTATTTCTTTTTAGTGCAAATATTTAAATCGTATAATTAATTTAAAGTACAATATGACATTGAATGGTTAAAAACTTACGTATAAACAGAAATATATGTTGAGAATAACATAAGAAACGTCACAAGTCGACATATGATATCACCGTCGAAAAATGTTGGCATCGTTTTCCATATAAACATCGGTAGAACACTGAAAATGGCAACAAGTAAATCAGCTATTGTTAAATGAAGTATAAAAAAAGCCATTCGTGTTGTTCGTCGATTTCTTTTTGTTAACATAACAATTAATACTAGAATATTACCAATTAATGCTGAGATAAACATAGTTGTTAAAACGATTTGTTCAACTAATCTTAATTGTTGATCAAAAAGTATTGGTGTATGAGAACTATTGTTATTATTCGTTATATTCATTTTAATAAGTTAACAATAATAAATTGTTAGAACATATATCAATGAAGATTATTTTATCTAGAAAAAAAAGAAGCTTTGTCTTTGTAAACTCAGACGAACGATTAGATCATATACAATTAAATGGATGATTACATACTGATCAAAAGCAGACATTTGTTTTTCAAACTACTAAAAATTTTTCATTCTCATATGACGCATAGCTAGTCTCTACTTATATAGTTTATAATAATAAGAATAACAAAAATGAAGAAAACTCATCTGTTTGTTATAAAAGATATATATCACCGGTATATATATATACTTATTATTATATACTGTTTGATTATAGCTTTAGTTAATTTTTTTTCTCTATACTTTCTTTTCGCGTGTTATATGTTTAGTGAAACTAGTTAGCTTCCTGAGTGTACACGTAACGGAAGTACACTTCGTCATTCATCATGTTGGTAGTTAAGCATTCATCATTAGATCTATGTTAAAAGAAAGGTATAAGGAATAGAAAAAGTATTGCGTCGATTTGTCACGTAATACTATCATCGATGCTTCTTCCTACACCTACTACAAATTATTATTATCCTTTATGATTCAATTTACATCAACAAATCCCACTAAATAAATATAAAATAATTAGAGTAAAATATATGTTACCTTTCGAATGCGTTGAAATTCGTGGGCGGAGAAATCTTTCACTAACCAAAATAGGAAACTACATGTTCTAAAACTTATTGAAAGAACATTAAACAATACAATATACCGTCTCTGTTATGATGCATTAATCAATGAAAAGAAAAGAATTCGATACACTACATATTCTTACTTTATTTAATTTTTATATTCTAATTAGAAAATAAAGTAATGATGTCTAATCTTAAGGAAAAGTAATCCTAACGACATGATAAAAAGAACTATGTCATACTCTATATGCAGCGTTCATATCTTATTAAAATTGTTTTTGAAACTGAAAGACAATATTCTGAAGAAGTTCTCTTCTCTAAGAGAAGAATAGATTGCATGTCAAAATGAACTTTTTAAGATGACTAGAAATCAAAGTCTCTGAAGTTTAGTCCTTTAAAAATAAAAATATTGTCTGCTGCTTATTTCTATTGTCGAGACAATTTAATGTACGCAATTTCTTTACGTTAACAAATTCCAGAAACGAACTCAATGCATGAATAATCTCTTATCGTCATCAAAACATGAATTTATTCTTTCATAAAATAAATTATTACATATTCTTTCAGCATCAATGCGTTTTTTTAGTAATAGCAATAACAAATACTGTAAGAATTTTTCTTATCCATTAAAATTGCTAGTATAATATTGCATAATATCGACTAAGAAGTATATTCATACGACGCTTGACATAAAACACCATTTTAATTAATATATATATATATATGTGTGTGTCATATGACAGAACACATTTTGTTCTACGAATGTAGTCAAAAAGTATCGTATTTTTACAAGAATTATTTATTATGTTATATGGAAATACTAAACGTTGAGATATAACAAGTAGAAATATGTTAAGATGGTGAAAAATAATAATGTAAAGGAAATCACGTGAGATTACTCCGTGTTTACTATTCGTTTTTTGTTGATATTGTATCGAACAAATGTTGTAGAAAAGAAATTAACATTTTATTATTTTCCAACTATGAGTTATAATCGACGAGTTTTACAAAATCTTGAGGGATTTTTTTCTTACCAGGGGATTATTTACTTACTTTTAAATTAATGAGCATTATGTATACGACCTAGATTGTAGCTACCATTTATAAGGTTATAAGTTCCTGCGATAAAAAATTTAATTATAGATTCATGCGCTTGAGAATATTTTATTTCTTAATAATAATATATGTTAAGGAAATTGTAATTAAAAGACAAAGATTATTAATTAAACCAATGAGAGTAGTCATATGACTATAAATTAATTTATCATACTGAAACAAGTATTTAAACTTCGTGTTTAATGGGATATCTAAGCTTTATTATTCATAACTATTAGACATTCAAATACTTGTATAAGAAGTATGCTGTTTTTAATGATAATTTTTTCTATCGAATTAAATACAAGATAAGTTAAACATCTAAAGTTTTAATCTACTTATGATTCAAAGAATTATAAAATAATGTTCTATTGTATGAACCTACCTGTTGAAATAGATCTTTTAGTAATTATCGATGTATTTCAATACCTTATTGTGAATCAAAATTGCTTTTATTTTAATAACAATCCTATTCTCGAGGTAAACTCTACAAATTTCATTTGTTTTGACTCTTGTATCAGATATCAACAAACGTTTATGAATTCTTTTTATAAGGATGTCTCATTCGACTGCTGTCAAAGCAAACTGTAGGCGTTTCATCTGTTTTAACTCCTTTGTTAAATATCAGCAAACGTTTGTTAATAGTTTTAGAACATTTTCTCAATCAACTGCTGTCAAAACAAACTATATATGAGTAAGAAACTAAATATGCTTGAAATCAGATTTTTAACCCACATTATTTTTCAATCAAATCTAAAAATAAAAGTGAATAATGAGCTTTTGGATAAGGATATTAATTTAGTTATGATTGTAAAACAGCGTAATTGAAAAAAAGTATATTACGCTTAGAGTATCCGTATTCTCCATAAGATGATCATCTCCTGAATCCCCTATTAATGTTATTACGTTAGAATTCATTTATTTTCTAAATGATAGTTAACCTTAATGGATATAAATATGAGCGTATTTTATCTATTCGATTAATTAAAAATAAATTCATGTGGTGTCATTTTTGAAATCATTATCAAGAAAATCAAGATCTTTTTTCATTTCGAATAATATTTTGAATGATGGGAAAAATACCTCATAGTTTTGATATTAAATCTATTATATGTTTTTTACCTTTGGTAAATATCCTAATAAACGATGAGCATGTTCATGAAGTAATTTAATACATTCGATTTCAACATATTCATCAATTTCACGCTGATACTTAAGTAAAAATAAATAATTCTATTGAAATCTTAACTGAATACAAACTTTTTCAGTTATCATTTTATGTCGGCGTTCTTCAAGTAGAATATTAATACTATTAGAGGAAAAGCAAGTATATATATATTGAATCTAATTATTCTTTATATATATATATATCTACTTTTTTCTTATTTTAAAACGAAAAAAATTTTTTTAAATAAATTGTTTGTTGGTTT
The DNA here is from genome assembly GCA_905250115.1 of Adineta steineri. Lineage (NCBI taxonomy): Eukaryota > Metazoa > Rotifera > Eurotatoria > Adinetida > Adinetidae > Adineta > Adineta steineri. Next base: position 48,392 of record CAJNOI010000399.1, on the reverse strand, counting down.
CAAGCAAATCTAAAAACTTTTTTTTAATTTCTCTACCGGCTTCTGTTTATTTTAAAACAAACGTCATCAGGATAATAACAAAAAACTTTTTTCGGCAACCCAGGTCGAACAATCCGGCACGAAAACGGCGAGTTCCCTCAGGGATTTCGCCGGGAATTTATGGAATCCTGCTTCAGGAACCATCGTCCTGGGTAATTTCTACTTGACCAGTTAAAAACGAATTTGTTGGAATGAGTGATAAGCATCTATGTATATTTTCCAAATTGAAAGCATCGAGTGTTTTTCTTATCATATCAATTTCCTTTTGACTCCTAATCCAAGTAAAATGTTCTTCATCTGAATATTTCATATTAAATTCCATATACGCTGCAAGTAATTTATTGTCAATTATGTGGAAATTCAATTCCAGTTTTCCTTGTTTGATCAACGAATCATATTCGAATCCAATATAAGGTACTTCAGGAAGTGCAGTGTCATCTATTAAAAAAATAATTCAAAGAAAAAATTACTTATTACTTTCTTCAAATTTTTATTTTCAAATGAAGAACATCAACAAACTTTATGAAGCAAATATAATTTAAAAATTAATCTTTTCTTCAAACAGAATTGCTACTTTAATGCTCATGGGAAAGTAAAAAATTATTTTAACTTTTACAACTACATCCTCATCTTCATTCGTCTTAATCATTATACGTACCAAGAGCAGCTTCATCTCCTCCATCAGTTGAACAAACAAATGTAACTGGCTTTATCACTGTTCCCAGGTCAAACAATGCGGCACGAAAACGGCCGGTTGCGTGATATTCAGGAGATTTTATGGAAGCAGTATTCCCATTGAACAGATCCGGTAACCGAATTTATCTAGTTTAGGTCGGAACCGACAGGAACATGTCAAAACCGGCAGTCGGATATGGCTACCTCACTTCTCCATCGGATTTCTACCATTTTCCGGGCGGGTTCCACCCAGAAATGGCGAGTTTCCTCAGGGATTTAGCCGGAGATTCATGGAATCCTGCTTCAGGAACCATCGTCCTGGGTTGTATGATAAACAAGTTTTTCATAGAAGCACAGCAATTCGGTGTTATTGAATGATTTAATTTCATTATGTAATGAATGATATGGTTTCATCAAAAGAAAAAATGCATTTCGTTCAGCCGATTTACTTTTGTTTGTACCACCTCCGACAAATAATCTCAATTCCTGAAGATCTTGTATCTTCAGTTACATGAAGACCATCCTTATGCTGTGCACAGAAAATACATGGATAGTTGGAGCTGAAACCAACAAGTTCAAAAACGTACACTGCGTTCATGAAATCACCACCTAGTCGAATACGAATACGTATGTTTTTTATACCTATAGTGATGTACTTCACAGACTTAATATCATTTAATTAATTTCATTAATGGATAATAATTTAAGAATAAATACTATAGATTTAACAGCAGCAAAAGAACTAACCATTGTAATAAATTTATTAAATATATTTAATAGTCATAAATTTATTTAATATTTAAAAAGTCGGCATGTTTCGCTAACTCAGTAGCATTATCAAGACATAAGAAATTTGACAGAAAAAAAAATGACAATATATAGTTAACACAAAAACAATGACGTCATAATCGAGAATATTCAAGTGATTCTAACAAATAGAAAACACCAGAATACCACTACTGACGACATATATTGTTATGTGCTTATCAGGACATAACAATATATGTGGATGTGGGTGTGAGATAAAAACAATACACACACCCCACACCCACCCTACCTATAATATCAGCTGTTGATTTGGGGGTTATCGTGGGTCATCGCGTGTTTTATAAATACCCTACAAAAATTGATCAGTTGCATGTAAAATTACAAAATTCTTCCTTGTAATCTAAGAATTTTATCTCTACTTTATTTGACAGATAATTAATAAGATCATACATGAACCAAGATTTTCAATGTTTCGTTACTTATCAGATTGTTAAATATTTGTTCATTTAATTCTGAAATAAAACCGATGATAATTTATCTTTTATTTACCTAGCAAGAAAGAAATTTGTAGTCACATCACTTCCAAAAATATCAATCAATTGTGTGAGATTTGTTTAGTTTACGAGTATATTTAGAGATTATTTTAGAAATGAAAGTGATTTAACAAAATGAAATCTTCTCTTATGAAAAAATAGAAAATCTTTATACATGTTCATAATACAACTGATTTGATTTCTGTTCAAAGCACTTCTTTTATTTATTGTTTGAAAATAAAAAACAAAATCATATTATAAGTAAATATTATTAGTGTTTATGGAATATATGTGAACGTTCTTCAGTTATCAGTACGAATTATTTTTTACATTCATCACAATTATCACATGAACCACATGTTGATGATGTATATGAATTGCTTAAACCAAGATCATTGAGCATAAGTGCATATTGAACATTAAATTTTTTACGTTCATGTGTTGTTTGATCTAACATTCTTGGATCATCTGTATGTGCTGGAGCAGATTCAACTGGTTCAAGTTCACTAGATGGTGCAGGTTTTGCAACAGGCATTTGACGCCAATTGAATGCATCAAGTACATCATTATATTCAATAGTACCATCATTTTGAGTCATACTAATAATGAAATAGAAAATATAAAGATATTCAACGAGTGTTTTGTTTTTCAAATAATATTACCGAGTGATAATTATATTTAAAAGATAATCAGGTATAGGAACATGAACGGAACGTATAGCAATACGAACTTCTTGAGCAGGTAATCGACCATTTCCACTAAATGAAAATTAAAAAAACATCAAAATAATTTAAATAAAAGCTTTTTTTTACCTTCGATCACGTGAAATAAAATTTTCTTTTAATGGTAAGAAATGTTCATAATTATTTTTTCTCAAATGTTCTTGAGCAACACTAACAATTGAAAAAATATCATGATCTTTACTGCTTTTTTCGGAATAATATCGTGCAAGTGTTATTATTTCATGATCAACCAATTGATTTCCAACAAGATTTTTCATTAAATAATAAAATGTTTCATAACCAAAATAACCTTTATGTTGTGGATCATGTTGTCCAAATTGAGCAACAGCATCAGGATTATTTGATAGAATTGATCGTAATTTTTCTACAATTAATTTTTGATTTGCAACAGGAAAAAGATATGATTCAGTTTCCATAGTTTTGAATGCATATTCATCAGCATCATATAAATTAAAATCAAATGAATTAATTAAAACACGAGCTCCAACATAGAAATCTTTTGCACCAAAATATTCTGATACTTCAATTGGATATGGTGATTGATTTGGTTTTTTTACTCTTTGACGTTCAAGAAATTTTCCACCATCAATACCTATTTTATAGAAAAAGAGAAAAAAATCATTATTAACATATGAATTTTTTTCTTACCTGAATTTCTTTTTGGTGGTTCATGAATACTAATTGTATCATCAGCTAGAAAATATGATATAATAAAACGTCGTTGAGCTTGTATTGGATCTTTGGTCATTACTTTGGCCATGAAACGAAGTACATAGCTTTGAAGTGCTTGACTAAAAAGCAAATGTTAAATTAAAAATTTATGTATCTCAAATATTTACTTATAAACTATGTTACTTACCGATCAAAGCCCATAAATTTATTAAAATCTTTCTTGACTGGATCGGGAAGAAGTTTTTTTGTTGAATTTAATGAATCTTCTTCTGATCCAAAACCCGTATCTATATGTAAATAAAAATTAATATTAAGACTTTTTTTCTGTAATCTAATTTTTCTATTCTTACATGGATGAGTTTGTTTCAATTGTTGATAATTATTTCCTTTATTATAATTAATTGGTGTAAAATCTTGTATACCATATTTAGTACGATAGTAATTCTTTGTAAATTCATCAACATCTGTTAATAAAACTTTACGTCCAAAAACATTAATTAATTGTCCAATAGCTAAATCTTGATCAGTATAATATTTTTGATCAAGTGCACCTGTCTATAAATTACAAGAATAGAAAAAAACAAAACTTTTCTTTTTCTTTAAATTATTAATGTAATTTACTTTAAGATTATCAAGAATATAACGTTGTTTATTTAATTGTCCAAAGACATTAAGTACTGTACGTGGGGCAGTTTCACCTGGTAATGGTAATCCTTCAAAATGTTTTGGTAATTTCTTTCGAGCAAGAAATGTTGGTGGTGCGTCACGTCCAGAATTTGGTGGAAGAATCTCACGAATTTCCATGGTATCATCTATTGATAAATGAAAATATTTTTTTTTTCCTAATAAATAAATTTATATTTTTTTTTTCTTACCAGAAAGAAAATAATGTACACAAAAATTTCGTACATCACCATATAAACTTTCTGAATCATCCCAGACACCCCAAAAACGTAAGACATGTGTATCATGATTGATAAATTGTTTTAATGTATCAATTCTTTCATATGGTCGAAGTGGATTTTGAGTACCTTCGGCCTATTAAATACATATTATATATGATAATCTTTTCTTTTTTCGAATAACTTCTGACGGATTTATTCTATATTAGTGATATTTAAAACGATTGATCCGATAAAATAGTCGTATTGTCAATTGGCCAGTAGACTATTTATGAAATCCTAGCGTCGAAGATTACGGAAAATCTGAGAACAATACAATAGAAAGAATCTATAAACAATTTTGTTAATACGATTATCAATGAATTATATCGACTAATCGGATTCATTAATTTAAGTGGTTGTGCAATGTATAGAACTTGCTTCATATCAGAATTATGAAGAAGAAAGAAACACTTTACTCAATTCAGTATGTTTCAATATAATGGTCAAACTTCATCAAGAACTATTTTTTGTTCATTCAATCAAGGCACTAATCTCGATGTCAAGCTTACGAGAAAAGCTCTTTAATTCTTCTTGTGAAGAATAGTACGACATAAAGTATGTCTTATAAAACTCTTACATATGTTAAGCTGATAATATCAAAAATTAAAGAAAGTAAAAAAGTCTAGTCTTGGAAACAACTGTGTATTAACTATATTGCATCAGTAGCAACTCAATTAGTTTAATTAACATTCTATTTCAAAACTTTTTTTTTATCCTCCAAGGTGCACAAACGAATAAGACTTACTACTTGACGATGTTTAAGAAATGGATCTTCCGGTGCCGAAAAACCTAAGATTAAAATTTTAGTAAGAAAAAATGTCTTGAATATCTTTTGAAATCTACCTGGTGGTACTCGTACACCAAGTTTAGTTAAAAAGTTTCGTGTAAAAGCATCACAATCAATTAATTTGTATATGCGTCCATAAAATGATACTTCCGATCCAACATTAAATTGATCATATGTATAAAAACGATCATCATTTGGTGCTGCTAATGGTATACGATGACGTTTAAGAATTGTACCTTGTGGATAACCAACGTTATTTTGACGTTGTTCGACAACTAAAAAGAAACATAGTTTTGTTATGTTGTCATGATTTTCTAAACTAAAATCAAATACCTTGAACTGTATCATCTTCTGGATAAAAATAAACTCGACATTTTCGAATACGATATTGTTCTTGTGGACGTTCAGTTATTGATTCTTGAAAATAAGCATCAAAACAAAGAACTTGTTTATCAAAAGCAAGCCAAGCTGGTCGATCAGGTCCTTCGCCTATAAATAAATCAATATTAATAATCATATAAATGCTAATCTCATAAATCTTCCTACCTCGGGGATAAACAGAATTTTTTGGTCGAAGATCTTCTCCTGGTAATGGTACACCACCTACACCCAACTGAGTACCTGTTTGCATGGCGACCCCATTGTATTTATCAAATTGATGTGCTAAATGAAATTTATCTTTGCCAATCTTAAGAGAAAAATAATAAATTATATTAATTTTTTTTGTTTTTGATTATAAAACTTATTAATTACTTTTCGTTCGAATGTGTTGCCAGGTAAAAATGGTAACGCCATGTTTGATCAATAGAAGGACTGATACTGTTATGAAATGAAGTGGCTTTTTTTGTTATATGCATGTGAAAAACACTTGTAAACATGGTTGTTAAGCAATGGACTTCGTATTTTACGAACATAAGCGACCTCTTTTTTATATGTAAAAAAAAGAAAGAATTTCATTAAAATAAATAATATATACTAATTGATTGATTGATATTTGATCTCTCTTTTGCCATATGATATAAATGTTGTAATAATTATTGATTATGAATAGTTTTTAAAATAGAATAAAGAAAGTCTATAATTTTTAATAAATTGATCAATAAACTAAAAAAATGTCAATTAATAAAAATAACAATGCTTGCATTCATTTATATTACTTATAAAGAAAAACAGGAAATCATTTTTTATTCAAAGCGACAGACTTTTTCCATTGAAGATTTGGTACAAATACTATAGCTACTAATTGCGTTTGGATTCTTTATATTTCCTATGATGACATATAAGAAAGAAAAGTTCCATCTACTTGTGTAATACTAAAGGATAATTGTGATTCATAGTTCTTATATCAATGTAATACAAGGTTATATATATATATATATATATGAGAACGAGTAGCTATGATCATCATACCCAGAGGTGATTATCTCGTTTATGTACTGTAATAGAGGTCTGACTGACAAATCATGTATATATATGTGTAAAATAACACATAAAGATAAAAGAAAAGGAGAAAGACCAGAAAACAATTAGAGTTCTAATAATATTTCGATAGCATATGAATATAGAACTGTTCTTTGTCGAACTATAATTAAAATTTCTATTGAAGTGCGGACTATAAGGCATGCCATTATTTCATTATTTCTTCTTACACTATTAGCTGTTATGTTTTATTGCAAGTAAGTGTTGATGTGACAGCACCCTATGAGCAGTTTCCTGCACACAAGATAAAGAAGGTCTTTTCTTGACAATTGTTTTCATCTGTGATCCCTAACGAATGCGTTTACAAAACAAATGTTTGTGTATGATGCGGAGTGTTTGACTTTTCTTATTGATCGGGTGTATATATACATATATATAGAGAGAGAGAGAGCGAGAGAACCCTGGTATTTATTATTATTATTATCATTATTATTGATGTCTCTGTTGTTGTTGTTATTGTTGTTGTGCTGATCGAAATAGTATAAATTCATAAAATGATAATCATTACTGCATCCCTGTGCAATCATGTCTTGAGCATGTATATATATATATATATGAGTTCATATATATGCAAAGACATTACTAATTATTTATGCTACATTAGCTGTTTTAGTTATTAATGTAGTGAAAAAAATTAATGAATAGAAAACAGGTATATTCGGATGTGTGTGACATACAAACTAAATCAAAGACAGAGGATTTCTAAAAAGTTTAAGGAATTAATCTTTTGTAAATGGATAATAGAATTTCCGAACATAAAAAACTAGCATAGATAAGTAATTTTTTTTCCTTTTTCTTTATTAGATTCTAATTGTTCTATAGAACACTACTTGACCGTATGATTAAGCATATTGAATGGAAATTTTTTTTCTTAGAAAGCAGAAATCCCGAAATGTTAGAAGGGGTGAGAATAACAGAAGAGAAAAGGATTTTATAAGAAAAATCAATTACTTGATCTAATCATACTCAGGATGAGTTCGACTCGGATAATGCTTATCAAGATAATTTTTGCGGAATAGAATCAATTTTCCGAGACAAATTTAATTTTATTAAATAATACTTTATGACGAACGAGAAATAAGATTGACATGAAAAGCTAAACAATAAATTTTTTAGTATGATTTTTTTTAATTTCCTTTATTCTTTTTATTTTAAAAATAAATCATATGTAAGAATTTTGTTAATCTTGTCGTTAGAAATGATGTAGTTTGTCATTGTCGATTGATGACGACAAATGAGTTCTGTTCGAAAAAAAAAATCAGAAAGGAAAAGGAGCGTAGCAGATACTAAAGCTCCCAAAAAAAAATAATAATAATAGTGATAGAAAAAAAAGAGAAAAAAATAGAAACGATGCGGATGTGAGAAAAAAGACACAAGATTTTGAGAATTATGATTATGACCAGAATTCTTCATTGTCATACTTCACATAAGTAATGTATTTCTGTTCTTAGCTCCATAAGGCACTTGCTTATTGCCTGAGGCTATACACGAGTCGTATACATCGTATTATCTTATGCTTTTATTGTTATTTCCATGTATATGCGTGTGAATACTAAGAATGTGTCAGCTTTTTTTATCTGAATTTCTATACTTATATTATTAAAAAAAATTAAAATGTGCCATGTAAAAAAAAAAACTAAAATAATGACATATTTTTTTTCTATCTCTTTGTTGATCTCTCTTTTTCCATTTTATTTCTAGACGAGAAACAATCTGCTCGTTGTCGTGTTCTTTTTTCATTATATACTTCCATGTTCACCAACGATTCGAATGTTATTAAGAATCTACACATTACTGACGTAGCATCCACAATAACAAGGAGTTGCTTCAGAACGACAATCTGCAAACAAACAGGAAAGAAGGAGAACGCAACAAATCCAACTGGATTATAAGCAAGCATTAGAAAGAACTCTACTGCTACCATCACGATTCATATATCTACGATTACCACGGTTGTTACGACTAGCATATCATCGTACCATTCTATAATCAGGTAGACGAGAAGGGCAAGAAAAAATATAGAAGAGAACAGCGTAAGAAATCATAGAAAACGATAACATTTCTTTCTGTTTATTTGTTTATTTATCACACGTAAATTAATAGTTCGTGCATTAGTTAGGATTATGGCAACATCATCCGGCACAAACGAGAATCAACATCAAACAATTGCTTCATATGATCGATCTTCAAATCATGTCAAATTTTATGATGATAATCAAAATTCTTCATCAAGAAGAAATAGTATAATTCAAGATGATTTATCATCAACATCAAGACAAGGTTTGTATTACAAAGTAGAGTTTTTGATCAATATTTCATACATAAAATATGAGTTATATAAATATTTGATGATAATAAGATATTAAATATATATTCGTAATTGCTTTTTCATGTGTGCATCTTTGACAGATAAATATATATATATATATACATGTACATGTTCCTTATATACAATCTATAGAAATGTCATATTCAATTATATGCACTTTATTCTTCGCTTTTCTTTTTTACAACCATAATATAATAGCAAATGTAAAAAAATGCGGATAGAAATGCGTTTACATTTTTTAAATCTAAAAGGCATAGAACATAAAAAATAATAGCTTGTTAAAATGAGTAAGTAAAAGATCAATTTATTGATATAAAAGAAGAAGAAGAAAAAATCTTATTTCGGATTTTCTTAGGTTCATTGTCATCTACGGAAAAAAGTGGACGTTTTGTAGTTGTTAAATCAAGCGAAGTACAAGATGTCAATGACAGTGGTACGTTAATGATATTGCATGTATAATTATAGGAAATATAATTATTTTTAGACTCTATTAATAACACGAATCCATTAGTAGAACATGAAAGAATACCATTACAAACTAGTCAAGAATCTGATGGTTCTAGTAAATTCAATGAAAGTATTTATGAAGTATGTTTTAAAAGATTTTAATTAGACGCAAATTAAAGATTAATATACTAAATATTTAAAGGAACGTGATCATAGGCCACGAACAGTACTTGATCAATTGTATAATTATAAAGGTGGTATTGTACCTAATGCAGCCGAAGCTGAGAAACCACCACCAGATCAACAGGTTTATTGAATATGAAAAGAATTTATACAGAAATAAATTATTTATTATTTTAGAAATCTGCAAATCTTGGTACTATATTCGGTGTTTATCTTCCATGTGTTCAAAATATATTCGGTAATTTATTTAATTTTAAATATTCATTTTGAATTAATACATACATTTATATATATATATAAGGTGTTATTGTATTTATTCGTCTTTTTTGGTTAATTGGTATTGCTGGCGCACTTCAAACACTTCTAATTGTCGTTATTTGTAGTTCATGTGTATGTAAAAGTTTTCAGTTGAAACCATTGAAGATTTTCTTTTTCTATTTAATTATATAGACTCTTCTAACTGCTATTTCCATGGCAGCTATAGCAACTAATGGTATAGTACCAGCGGGTGGAGCCTATTTTATGATATCACGTTCACTTGGACCGGAATTTGGTGGCGCCGTAGGCATATTGTTTTATCTTGGTAATACATTTGCTGCTTCAATGTATATTGTTGGAGCTGTGGAAATCATTGTTGTATGTGAATTTTTATTCATAAGTCGCTTCATTCTTTTTAAACATGTTCTTTTCTCATTAAGAAATATATGTGTCCAGAGAAATGTCGTCTTTTTGGAGATGATGTTGAAAAACCATCAGTAGCTTTTAATCATTATCGTATATATGGTACTATACTTCTTCTACTCATTGGAGGTTGTGTTTTACTTGGTATTCGATTTGTAACAAGAATTGCTCCATTATCATTATTTGCGGTATTGATCTCCATCGTAGCCATCTATGCTGGTGTTATTAAAAGTTCATTTAGTCCACCTGATTTACCGTAAGTTAGAAATCTATTTAGTTAACTAGTTAAATTTAAAAAAAATAATAATTTTGTATATCTATTAAAGTATTTGTCTTGTTGGTTCAAATCCGAGTCATCTAATAAAATCGAATATCTTGCACAATGATGTTCGTCGTTACTGTCATGGAAATAGAACGTGTATGGAAGGAGATGAACGTATATTATGTCCACTTTATTCATTTATATGCAATAAAACAACAAGTACTTTATGCACATCCAATGGTACTATAGATAATGTCCGAATTGAAGCAGGCGTACCTGGATTAAAAAATTGGCAATTTACAGGTATATTAATTTCGTTATTTTAATTAAATATCAGCTAAATAATTTAGTTTTCTAGAAAATCTTTTTTCACATTATCGTCGTGAAGGTGAAATTGAACGTGATATAAAAGGTGATTCAACATTTGAAGTTGTTGCACAAGAAATTACAACTTTTTTAATACTTGTTGGCATTTATTTTCCATCTGTCACTGGTAATATTAATTTTGAAAATTAAATCAAAACAAAAAACATACATAAAATTATTTTATTTTAGGTATTATGGCTGGTTCAAATCGTAGTGGTGATTTACGAGATCCAAGTCGAAGTATTCCACGTGGAACAATTGCTGCTATACTTACAACATCAGCAATATGTATGACTTATTTCCTTTTAATTCTCAACACATACATATGTCTGTTTATTTTTAGATCTATCAAATGTGATTTTTTTAGCTTCTTGTACACATGGTTCATTATTAAGAGATAAATTCGGTGATAGTATTAATAAACAATTAGTTGTGGCAGTTCTAGCATGGCCAAGTAAATGGGTTATTATGGTTGGAGCATTTTGTTCAACTGTTGGAGCCGGTTTACAAACATTAACCGGTAAAAATTAAAGATAATTTATTTATTTACTTATTTATGAAAGTTTGTTTCTCAATAGGTGCACCAAGACTATTACAAGCTGTAGCTAAAGATGATTTAATTCCAATACTTAGGCCATTAGCTAAATCTTATCGAGGAGAACCAGTACCAGCACTTTTTCTAACATTATTCATTTGTGAATGTGGAATTTTAATTGCTGATGTGGATAAATTAACAGCATTATTATCCATGTAAATATACACAAAAACGGCATGAAATCTTCTATCATAGTATTTTTTTAATATGATTTTAGGTTCTTTTTATTATGTTATGGATTTGTCAATTTAGCTTGTGCATTACAAACCATATTAAAAGCACCTAGTTGGCGACCACGTTTTCGTTTTTATCATTGGTAAAATTAAAACAAAGAATGTCTAAATCAATAATTTCTTCTTTTTTTTTAATCTTTAGGACTCTTTCTGTAATAGGTTTATTTCTTTGCATTTCAATCATGTTTATTGCTTCATGGTATTTTGCACTGGTTGCAATGCTTATTGCAATAGTCATATATAAATTTATTGAATATAAAGGGTATAGAAGAAGAGAAAGCATCTTTTAAAAAGTTTTATATTCATTTTCATATTTCTAAAGAGCGGAAAAAGAATGGGGAGATGGTATACGTGGTTTATCAATGTCAGCTGCTCGTTATGCATTATTTCGTGTTGATGAAGCTGAACCACATACAAAAAATTGGAGACCACAATTACTGGCATTTGTTAATGCACAAAGAAACGATGAGAATGGAACATATGTATTACATCATACGAGAATATTGAATTTTCTTTATCAACTTAAAGCAGGTAAATCTTTTGTAAGAGTTTTAAATTTTATCTATCTATGATTTTTCATATAGGACGAGGTTTAGTTGTAACTGCAAGTATATTAGAAGGTGACTATCTTGATACTCATCAACATATCGAACCAGTTCGTGCAGTAAGTATTTTGTTTTGTCTATTAACAAATTAGTTTATATACCATATTCTAGTTATTAAAAGCTGGTTTGGCTCAGGCTAAAGTACAAGGTTTTGCAGAAGTATTAGCTGCAAAAGATGCTGAAGATGGTATCAGTGCATTGTATGTAGATTTTTGTTCATAGTTCTATGTAATATTATTATTATTATTATAAATAGAATCCAAACAGAAGGCTTAGGTGGTTTAAGACCAAATACAATTGTACTTTGTTGGCCAATGAACTGGAAAAGTGATCTGAATAGTTATACAGCTGATGCATTTATTCGTAAAAGAATCTTTTTATTTTTTTGTATATTGATTAATATAATATACGAATATTAAATAGGTACTATTGCTATTGCTGAAGCTCGTCAATGTGCAGTAGTTGTTCCAAAAAATATTGACAATTTTCCAGATAATAAAGATATTCAAGATGGTACAATTGATATTTGGTGGATTATACATGATGGTGGTCTTCTATTTCTTATTGCTTTTCTTTTAAAACGTAATAAAGTTTGGTCACGTTGTCGTTTACGTTTATTTACTGTTGCACAGCTGGAAGATAATTCAGTTGAAATGAAAAAAGAACTTGAACAATATATGTATCAATTGCGTATTGAAACTGAAGTTGATGTTGTTGAAATGGTTTGTTTTCTTTTTATTTTAATATTCAAATAAGAATTAAACATACTCATGTATTTATAGGCAGATCAAGAAATATCAGCATATGCACATGAACGTACATTAAAATTAGCGGAACGTGTTAAATTACTTAAAGATTTAAAACTAGCTGATAAAGAATTACAACTACAAGTAAGTTTTTTATTCTTTAATATTAATCTTAACTAATATATACGATATATAGGCAATTGGATTTGAACGTCGAACAAGCAAGGTAATAATATATATATATATAGTAGTTCACTAAATATATTTGATGATGTTTTTTAGCCTCAAATTTTTATGGAAACAATGACGAATAATAATCAACAACAACGAAAAAATAGTAATGAAGAAACAACGAAGAAAAATCAATATACATTTACACCAAGTCAATTAGAAACTTTGAAAAAAAATGTGTAAGAACAATATATAAAACTATGTGAAATATTTGAAGTATGACTTTTATTTTCTTAGAACGGAATCATCAATGCGTAAAATGCATTCAGCTGTAAGACTTAATCAAGCAATACGTGAGCGTTCACGTGATGCAAAACTTGTTCTTATTAATCTTCCATCACCACCAACAAAACAATCAAGTTTAGCTGCATATTCTTATATGGAATATGTTGATGTATTAACAGAAGGTTTAGATAGATTATTATTAATGCGTGGTAGTGGACGCGAAGTGATTACAATTTTTTCATAAACAAATCAAAATTTTTATTTTTTTTTCTGTCTTCTCATTTATTTTATGAGTGTTCTGTTTCTAGAGTGTCTCATTTGGTAAATATATCCATTTAGGTCTTCTTTTCCTTTCGTTTTCTCGTGTGATCTTATATTCATCGATTAAATGTGTATTTTTAATGTATCTCAGTGTGTTTTTTTTTTGGTAATTATTTAGTATATTGAATCTATCTTTTTTATGGACTATCTCACCTTTTATTTCGAAATATTTTTTTTGCCGTTGCAATATTAGATTGAAATATTCGTCTTTTTTATTTTTTGTTGACAAATACAAAATAGAAAGAATTGTGTTTAAAGAATAATGAATAGCAAAGTTCGATATCTTACTAATGTATGAATATTTAAAATACAAATTTAACCTTATCGAGCCCCGAAATTTTCACTTAGCATTTGTGAAAAAAAACTAATGAACGTTGCCAAAAACCTCGAATCAAATAAATTTCCATATCCTGGATTCAAAAATACTAAACTAAACAATAACATCTAAATCTATAGTTATTTATAAATAATGAAATAAATAGAATAATGTATGCTTAATTCTTTAACTCAATGACCAATGGACATTTTATCTCTGAAATATATTCTTGTTCTTTTGCCTCGAAAGAAAACAAACTCGTTGTTTACACGAGCTTCACTATAATAACTATTTTCTTTTCACGATTCTCGAACTGTCGAAATTGACCCTCGATTATATGTGTATTTTCTTTCTTTTCTATTTTTCTCTTTTCGTAAATCAAAACAAATGACCAACAAATTTCGTCATCGGCAAAGATTATTATTTACTGCCGATTATGTTAAATCAACAATTATCATCATTAACAATAACAAAATCAACTTCGAATCAAAATAAATTAACACCTATAAAAACACCACATGATTATGTTTTCACTCGATGGATGGGCTCATGGGAAAATCGATTATCATTATGGTCAAATCGTTTATATTGTGATGCATTACTAGGATATATTGGTAAAATCTATGGTCAACAAGCAAATATCCATCATCATTTCGATAGATTATGGAATGAAAGTTTATATAATACAAATGATGAACTTGATGTGTTAAATATATTAATTGAAAGATTATCCAAAATACCTGGTAAATGGTTTTTTTCATATTATATTTATATATAAATATATTTTCTGAATAGGTGCAAAAACATCATTACTAAAACGACAAGAAACATCGAGAATCGAAAGTCGTTTTAATGAAATAAAATCCATATTTGATAAAAATTATAATTCAAGATTTAAAATTTCATCAAAATTAAATCATGAAAAACTAATTAGTAAAGATTCCATAAAAAGTTATTTTGATTTAGGATGTGGAAATGGTTTAATAACTGCCCAGATAGGAAAATATTTTAATTTAAGTAAAGAAAATATTTTTGGTGGCGATGTTTTTAATAGTAATAACCCACAGATAACATTTGTATCAATTGACGAAAACCAATCAACTATTGATCTTGGTAAAATTTCAAATTTTATTTCTTTTTCATACATGAATCTTGTTTTTTTGTAGGCGATCAATCTGTTCATTTAATAACATGTCTTGTTACACTTCATCATATACCAAATATTGAAAAATTTCTTAAAGAACTTGCTCGTATTATTCAACCAAATGGTTATCTTATAATACGTGAACATGATTGTAAATTAGAACGTTCATTAATAACAAAATATCTACATTTTATACATGGAATTATGATTATAGCACGTATCGGAGAATTTAGTAAAGATTATTCAACAGATAAACATGATAAAGTAACATGGTATGAACAGAAAAAGAAAATAATTAGTTATACAAAAACAATTCAATATAAAACACGACAAGAATGGCAAAATCAATTAGAATCAGTTGGATTTGATTTATTAGCTACATTTGATTATGATTTAAATAAAACAACAAATCCTCAAAAATTATTCTATGCAGTGTATAAACGTAATGAACAGAAGAACTAACAAGTGATTAGCTACAACGGTGAATTAAAAACAGTTTGCTTTTTTTTCTTTTAAGATTTTTGTTTGTTTTTTTTGTTTGTGATATTTGATGAAATAAAGTAAAAGGTTTTAGAAAGATCTTTTGACATTTACAAGTCTTCTATAGATACCGTACATTGTCATGCGATATGAAGATTGCTGTCAAATAATAATATATTATTTAGTAATCAAATGTTAAAGAAAAGTAGAATGATGATATTGTTGTAAAACTATAGAGACTATGAAAAGGAAATGAGGGATGATGTCTTGTCATTATATTGCACCCGCTGGTTGTCTCATAAATTTGAGGTTAATACTTGATTACTATCTTGTAGAAATCTTCTGATGTTTTTAGTGTCATAGATAAATACCTATTCTATTTTGACAGAAAAAAATTCGAGGTCGACATTTTTGCATTTAAGTGAAGTTCATTTGTGTCACTCTTGATTTTTTACGTTTCATTTTTATATATAAAGATATTCAAAAACGTTTACATTGTCTTATCATATTTACCAGATAGGTTCAAACTAATAGGTAGTATATAATTTCCATTAGGTATAGTGCATTTCTATTTCCCACCTAAGTTTTTGCTTAATATAGTCACGTATTGCATTGTGAACAGAGAAGTATACTTCTCTAAATTTACAGTGCTCTTAGAAAAAATACTTCTCTATTGTGTGGGGGTTAGCAGACTATTAATAGTTCTATTAGCACAACATTCTAATGAGTATTGTTTATTTTTATCCTAATAATTTATTTTATTTATAGAATACTACCAAATATAGTTACTTAACAATTCATTACTTCTGAATCTTTTGAACTCTAGAAAAATTTATCTACTATTATACATAATATAAAATATATATATTTAAATCTACCGACATATTAATTAATTCACATACGGGAAAGTATTTCTTTTTTATTTATTCCCTTGACAATCATATTTGTCGAATATAAAGTGAACGTTATGTATTTATCAAACTAAAGTCAATATTTGTAGCAATATAACAGACGAATCTATTTTTAGAAACATTTATTTAATAACTACAACTAGACACGTCGAGGTCAAAAATAATTCTAGGCACATTGACTATTTTGAAATATATCGATCATGTTAATCGCAAAACTCTATATTTAATATTTAATAGATTAATTTATTATTCTACTAGATATGAGTATTGAAATAAGTGTCAAAAAAACGTTTCTTACATTTTTAGATTGTTTTCTTTTCACAAACTATATAACAATCAAATTGTTTTTATTAATTAAATAATCATTCTATTTCTGTGTTTTTCTCAAGAACAAAACAACAATAAAAACAACAACAGCAACAACAACAACAACAATAGTTTAGAGAAATTTACAAGGAACCAGCCCTTGATAAATATAAATTAAAAAAAAAAGAGCGAGAGGCAATATGTTTTTTTTCTTCTTCGTCTTCTTCTTTATTTAAGGTCGAATAGGCATTTGTTGTAATAATATATGTTCTTTAATTAATTTTGTTTCATTCCATATAAGTTGTTTTAATTTTGTTACTGGATGATCATCCATTTCCATTTCAAGAGTAAATGGATGTATTGCTATAGGTTCATCATTTGGTTCATAATATTGTTTTAAATATGGATGCGCTAAAGCAGCGGATACATCAATACGTTTCTTTGGATCAAAGGTTAATAAACGATCAAGTAAATCTAAAGCACTACTATCAGCATCAGGATATAATCGAGAAAATGGTTGTTTAGCACGAGCTTTTAAACTAGATATATAATTTCGTGCTTTTTCATTGATAATTGAAGCTAAATCATGTTCATCCGGAGAACCAACAACATTAAGAATTAAATTTAATTGATCAATATAATGTTTACCTAAAAATAAATATTCAAAATAAAAAGTTAATTGTATCAATAGAATTTATCTAACCAGGAAATAATGGTTTGCCATTAAGCATTTCACCTAAAATACATCCAACTGACCATAGATCAATTGGTTTATTATAACCACGAGCATTTAACATTATTTCTGGTGCTCGATACCATCTTGTTGCTACCTATTGTATTTTGTTTCTTTTTGTATAAAATATTTCAAATCAACTAAACTTACATATTCAGTTAATACACCACTATGATCAAATGATGGATCTGCAATACGTGCTAAACCAAAATCGCATATTTTTAAATCACAATTCGTATTTAACAATAGATTTGATGGTTTTAAATCTCGATGTAATACATTAGCTGAATGAATATATTTTAAACCACGTAATATTTGGTAAAGAAAATAACAAACATGTTCTGAACCTTTAGAACAGAAAAAAAAGCACATTTCTGATAGAATTCTATTAAATTAATTTAGTTTTACTTAGTTTTTGATGTTTTATTAATTTATACATATCACATTCCATTAATTGTTGAACTAAATAAATATCTTTCATTTGTTCAAAAACACTAGAACGTATAATATCTTGTATATTAATAATATTTTCATGTTTTAATCTTGCTAAAATTTTTATTTCACGTAATGTTCGTTGACAAAAACATTGATGTTCAAATGGAGATAATTTTTTAATGGCTACACGTTGATTTGTTCGATTATCACTACCTGATACAACCATTCCATATGCACCTTCACCAATATATTTTAAATCAGTATAACGTGGTCCAACTTCAAATACTTGATCTTTGATTAATTCACATGTTGAAGATTTTTGATCATTTATTATTCTTTTTGATTCTTCTTCTTCTTTCTCTTCTTTTACAACTACTGATGATGAATCGATGGAAGAAGAAGAAGGAGAAGATGTAGTAATATTCATTGAAAATCTATTGAAAAGAAAGAAAGATAAAAGAATTACAAATTCTTATGTTACAAGAAAATGAATTTCTTCTTTTCTATTTCATTTGACATACCTTTCTTATTATTGTTAAAAATTTGTAGAAATATGAATACTTCTTCGTATATCATGGCTAATAACTAAACGAATAAGAGATTAAAAAAAAAGGTTATGCCTTTCAATATCAGACAATGGGAGGGCAAT
>CAJNOI010000399.1:0-29454 GCA_905250115.1 Adineta steineri | reverse complement strand
CATGTTTCTTTTCACGGAACCAATGTTGTTGTAAGTAAAAGCTAAATGAGGATGATTGAGAGGAAGAGATTGTTGTTGAATTTCAAGAGCTTTTTCATGAAATGAAAGTGCGTTCAGATAATCACCCATGTTTCTTTTCACGGAACCAATGTTGTTGTAAGTAAAAGCTAAATCAAGATGATTGGGAGGAAGAGATTGTTGTTGACTGTCAAGGGCTTTTTGGTAATAGGAAAGCGCTTTTGAATAATCACCCCTATCGCTATGCACATTACCAATGCAGTTGTGGGACATTGCTAAATCAGGATGATTGGCAGGAAGAGTTTTTTGTCTGATAGCAAGGGATTTTTCATTGAATGTAAGTTCTTCTTGATATTTTCTTTGATCAGCTTTGATGCAAGCAAGTCGATGGTAAATAAGTGCTTTATCTGTATCATCTGTTGTTTGATCAAGTAAAATCTGATAAATATCTTCAGCTCTGTCAGATTGACCCAGTTTCCATAGTACCATTCCCAATCTGAACCATCCATCACTATTTGGAAAACTCTCTTTTCGAATATAATTAGTTAGTCTATTCAATTCTGGATCGTTGTCAGCAGTAAGTGTCAGATTAATCTCATATAAACGATTATTTCCACCCATCTGTTTAATATCCAGTATACGAAAAACACTGTGCATCGAAAATAAGACTTCCTCTTCCTCCTTGAAGAAGCTAATCTCAGCAATGGAAGCAAATGGTATTGTTGATTGAGACAGGTCTACTTTCATAACGAAAAGTACTGCAATTAAATCTGGATTGGTCAGATTGCTTTCAGCAAAAGCATTGGAAACTGCACGATCTTTACTAGCAGATAAAAAATTATTAAATGAAATAAGACCACCTTTAATTTTGGTGATTTTTTCAAAATCCTCTGCAGATAAACCCTGACCACGATAAACGGTAAAGATGCTAGCATCAGTTGTACCAGCATATTGTTCTTGATGTAGTTGTTCAATATGTCGATGCAGATCACCAATGAAGAAGCCCATCCGTGTTATGATATCACCATCTATTAATCGTACTGCACGATTGAGCATGGGATACAAAAACATGTCACAGGTGTACCAATAGATTGGTGTTTTCTTGTGATATTGAGCTTCAAATAGTTTAATATTTTCAATTTCCTTTTTATTACTTGAAGAAGCGTCGTGACAGTAATTAAGATAATCTTGGATGTGTTTTTGTTCGAATTTGATAGTTAATATAATTTCTTTGAGGATTTGAGTGTACATAAAAGAAGGATCTAATTGATCCAGCTTTTTATTTGAATCCACGAAACTCATGGGAATGGCATTCTGCTCACATTGATGAGCAGCTTCCTTGAGTGCTTCACAGATGGGTGTAATATCTGTGAAAACACCCTTTATTTTGGGCCAATCTTTGGTCCATTGTTCATCATGATTTTGGTTGTCACAAAAAATAAAAATTGAATGGATTTGAGGCATATTGTGTACAAAAGGCACAAAATGTTGTGCAAGTGATCCAGATATGACCATACTTGCCTTTTTGTCGAGGATTGTTTCAACGAACTCAAAGCATTGATCAACATCTAGAAATGTATTGATGTCGTTAACAACCCGTTGCAATTGTATAATTGTATTTTGACAGTCGTGATTGTTCTCGTCGATATTGTTGTCCAACCACACTAAAACAACATTTTGCATTCGTTGAAGATTAATGCGTTGACGAACTTCTGCTGCTTTTGGAACTGTAGATATACTTTCTTCACCATCAGGTTTGTCAATTGCTGTTGATTTCCTCTTGTTCACTGTTGACTGCGTGAATGCTTCAGATTTTCTTTTATTCATTGTTGACTGCCTGAACGCTTTGAATTCGAGTTACTGTGTAACATCTACTAGGGAATTAATGATCAAAAACAATTCTGTTTATAGATGTCTACTTCATTTCGAAACGTTATTTTTTTCTTTAACTGTTTTTTGATGTTGCTATGAAAAACAAACATCAAAATAGTCCACAAAAAAGAACGATTTTATTTGTTCGCATAGAGAAAAACATTGTTGAGCTATGTTTGTTACCTGATAACTGCTAGTGAGAAAAGATCCTTTTTGTAAGATCAAATATTTG
The DNA here is from genome assembly GCA_905250115.1 of Adineta steineri. Classification (NCBI taxonomy): domain Eukaryota; kingdom Metazoa; phylum Rotifera; class Eurotatoria; order Adinetida; family Adinetidae; genus Adineta; species Adineta steineri. The sequence goes on along the minus strand of CAJNOI010000399.1, from coordinate 27,332 downwards.
ATGAATTAAACAAGCTGACAACACGCATATTGATAGCAGAGATTTATGTTTTAAAAAGGTACGTTCGTCACCATATGAATGGAAAAAAGACTTGATCACGCATCATTTTCCATCTTCCATTAATTACAAATTTCAAATAAGTATGAATAATAGTCATTATAATACTTTTTGATCTGTATACAAATGTATAAATATATCAGTACCTTTTAAATAAATCAAAACATACTGTCCAATGAAATCTTTTCTTGTAAAACTAGATGATCAAAAAAAAAATCTTAATTTTGTTTTTTTGCGACGATGTAGTAATGATTGACATAAAATATGAAGCAAAATATAAAAGAACAGTTTATAATCATTTGAACAGAGTTAATGACAACACAAATTTCAATAAAGAAAATTTTATCATGTATTATTCTTTTAAAAATGAAGAATAAATTTCAACTACATCTAGAGGAGAGCTTTCAACAGAGATCTGAGGATGATCTCATGATTCTTTGACCAGAAATGTTCGATATGTACTCAGCAAAGATCCTCATGATAAAAATACAACATCCATCCTTTTTGTCCTTGAATTACATATAGCTTGGCACGTCTTCAAAAATCTTTTAAAGATGTAAGCACTTTTTTGTTGTCTGAAAGTAAAGTGTATGTATGCTGCTTACAAAACATAAAACGTTTCGCGAAGAAAAAAGATGGAACTTAATAGAAGCATTAAGATTCGTTGTGCACATGGTTTTGTTTGGCTTCGTCTGAAAGTATGCAATTATGACGACCATCAGTGATCAACAAAATTAATTCACTGGCAACGAACAAACAAACAAAAAGTAAAAGAGTAGTGTATTTTTATTATTGCTGCCATCTTTTTTTCGTTCTTATCGATACAGTCAGTAGCAAATGTATTGGTAGAAGAGTATGTAAATAAAAATGTTTTAGTGATGGAAAGACGAGGTTGCATATTTTGCTTTTCTTTGTTTCTTCACCTCTCTCTTCCTATTCTGATAAGTAAAGATTTGAAATGAAACAAAAGTTTATTCAATTTTCAAAAGAATTTTGAGCAAAATATGCCTCTTGTTGCATACATTAATGAGAAATTCATATTTTTTGAGATATTTATCTTTTATCATTTAGGAAACATACTTCAAACAAACAGTGGATACAGAAGTTGTCATAAAAAAACTTGCTATAGAATTATCAATACTTCTTATGAATGGTGAGAATAAAGATGTCATAGCGGTGTTATCGTGTTAATCGATATTGAAAATCATAATTCCGCAAAAGAATAATAAATATAATTAGAAAAAAATAAATGGAGATATTCATCTACTGAGTATCGAAAAGAAACTATGAACAAATTAATTATGTCGAAGTCTCTTCAAATGCATATGAACTTACCTGAAATCATTGATGTCACTGTATCGATTAGTTTTCTCTCTTTAACTAATCGAATTTCGTTCGTCAGCTGTCATCACAGAGATCCGGCTATCTCTTCACATTCAGTATAGCTTCAAGTATTTTAAACTGAGAAAGAAAAGCAATGTTGTTCTCATATAGAACCTATTAACTAATATATATTAGAAGAAAACTATTAAAACTTATTTAATATTATCATCTATTGAACATAATAAAATATTCTCATTTGATCATCATTGATAATTGTGATAAAGAAAAACTGTTAATTATTACTATATCTCATTTTTAAAAAATATTTTTATTCTTGGTAATAAAATCGAACAAACCACAATTATCGACATACAGACAATAGATACAATCGAGAATTAAAAGTATTGAGTAACAAAGATAAATGATTCGTTTGTACTAAGCAAAATTGTTAAAATGGTGTAAATTAATATAAATATATACATTGATTTGTTTCTTCTAGATATAACTATGAGCATTCATCCACACCAACACTCGATTTTAGCAGCTTACGGCAGAAATTACTTTGTTTCATATGGTCTGAATGATCGACCTAGGTATCTTTCCTTCTTTCGAACATTGGTTGTCCGATAGTTGATCATGAATAAATGGGTAGACATACACTATGTCTAAATTACCATTGTCATTTTCTACTTCAACTTGGAACAAATGCAAAACTACGCTGATTTACGAAAGAGTATTCGACATTTGCTCGTCTATGGTTCAAAAATAGACGAAAGAATCAACAAAGAAAATCATTAAATATTACAATATGTCTATGAAAGCTGCATCGCATACCATTGCACGTGAACATGCACAAGAAATTTATTTATCTGTGGAAAAACTTATGCACTAATTTCGTCTCAAGAAGGAACATTCGGTGAGTGATTGATCATTATCTTATTCTGATCAAAATCAATTGATATAGAAGCAAGCCTTATGTATCTTAAATTTGGCTCGTTTTCGGATAAAACAGAATATATTGAAGTAAAAGTTTGCGATAAAGAGTGTTTTAAAGAACAATTTTTATTATTATTGAAGCTTTTCTTCATTACATTAATATCGATCATTTTTTTTCTTACTATAGACATCATTTATAAGACTCTACCATACATTACCTAAAGTGATTCATAATTCTAGTCTTCTACATGAAAATGATAAATTGTCAGTTCAGTCGATCTGATGCTTCAGCTCTTGGTAAGTTACATCAAATTTCACTTCATTATTTTTCTTTTTTTCTAATCTAGCTTCATTCTTTAAAATTGCACTACCAAATATCGAATATGAATTCATCACAAATATAATCCATTTCTCTTCTGATCAAGCAAATTTATTTTATCGTATAGATTTAAACAGTTGTATGAACATGTGTACTATAGCAATGAATGGAACAAATGAACAATCACTCAAACGAAAATTATCTGATAAAAATCAAGAAAAAGAAATTGAATGAGAGAGAATTTTTTATGTGGTGGTGGTCATCATGTCTTTATTCCTCTATCTATCTCAACTGTTTCCTTTCGTTCTTCAGCTTTTTCATGTTTAATTTTTTTTCTGCCTGATTTTACCTTTCTTCTCTATTTTTCCTCTCTACGTATGAATAAGTATTTTTATAAACATATTTATATATGTACTTGTCCATTAGGTATTGATCTTTTTTCTAATAATAAACTTATTACTGTTAAAAGATATGGTGGTCTACTCAAGGGTGTGAGTGTAGCTGTCGTCTCTTCTCCCCCACCTACTCGTTCACGCCCACATCCATCCACTCTCAAGAAATTTGTTTAGTGTGCAATAAAAGTTGATTGCTGGGTAGCAAGAGTTGAGATTAGCCGAATAAACTTGTCTTTTCGTCAAGAGATACACCGTTCTGTTTTCAACTGATTTACAACCACACTCTCACATCCCAACCTACACCCACACTCACACCCTTTCATCGCAATCTACATCCTCACCCACAGTCTCATACCCTCACGCTAAAATAAAAGAACATGAAACAACCTTTCTTTGCGCTTGAATGCCGTTTCAAATGAAACTATGAAATAATCTTTATTCGTGCTTGAATGCAATTCCAAATAAAAAAATAACATGAAACAACCTTTATTTGTGCTTGAATGCCGTTCCAATTACAATAACATGAAACAACCTTTATACGTGCTTGAATGCAATTCTAAATACAACAGCATGAAAACAACCTTTATTTGTGCTCGGATGTAGTTTCAAATAAAATAACACGAAACGCGTCGGCAAACGGAACTCAGCATTATTTTCAATAATTAGCTACAAGCACATCTAAAAAAGAGTATTTATTTTCGAGCTTAATCTGATTGCTGAAAAGTAAAAGTTGGGATTAGCAGATTGAACTCGTCTTTTCTTTAAGAGACAGATTGGTCTGTTTTCGATTGATACACAAAGACAACAGATATTTCACTCAAGCAGGTAGATAGAGAAATATAATTCATTTATGATTCTTTCTTTTTGAGTAAATCATTGAAAACAACTACAAGAAATTTCAATTTAGCTCGTGAGTAATCGTTTCGAGAATTTCAAGATGCTGAAATTAGCATTTTGAAGTTTATACTCAGCCACAAGTTCAGACGTTGAACTCCAAGCATTATGTGTGTTGGCAATGACTTAACTATAATCTGTGAGATTAATAGTGCGAGGAATAAGCGAAATGTAAAGAAAAAAAAGCATACATAAAAAATAGAGACAATACAATAAGTCTTCTCAGTGACACGTAAAAAAGTGTACAGTTCATACACTTCTCGAAAATAACCAGAAAAGCATTAATGGTTCAGTTACTAGTGAACGAGTTGTTGCGCCATATTCCCTCCTTAATCGTTCCATTGAAATAGTGCATTTTGCCTCGACCGTGCTTATTGCCATTAACCCAATCACCTATGTATTTGTTGCCATTGAACCACTTGTATGTGCCATGTCCGTGCTTTTTACCATCTTTATAATTTCCTTCGTACCTGTTGCCATTTGACCACGTGTATGTGCCTTGACCAGTTCTGATGCTATTAACCCAATCACCTATGTATCTCTCGCCATCGTTCCATGTTTTTGTACCTCGACCATGCATGTTGCCATTAACCCAATCACCTATGTATCTATCGCCATTGGACCATGTATAGGTGCCAAATCCGTGCTTTTTGCCGCGTCTAAGTTGCCCATCGTACTGACCATCTTTCGAGATAATAACGGTTTGATCTGTTATTAAAATTGAAATAGCAATACAGAAACCATGATACGTTTTAAATATGCAATTCACACAAGAGTGTTTCAGAAAGAAGAAAAACTGTTAAGTGGAATAGATTTTATTTTATCTATTTTTACAATTCGTGAATGGTTTTGCCGAGATTTTTGTTATGAAAAAGCTTATAAACGTAAATGATCGAAGGATAATAGTTTTTGGTAGATTAAGAATAATGATTTCCTGAACATTCTCTGAACCCTTCACTTCGTTGACATAGGAGCTACTTTTGGAAACCATAAAAAACCTAATCAGCCTCACTGTAGATACCTCTATTTCGCAGAAAAGTATCATGTGTCTTAAAGATGCAAAACTGTGCTATCTTTGTGATACTCTATTGTTAAAATTTCGTGCGTTTGTATGTCTAGCTGATCAGACAGTTCTACTCACCACTACTCGGTGGAAACCTAGGTCCGTACAGTGCTTGAATATCATGACGATCCTAGAAAAGCACGGTAGAATAGAATTTTCCAGCAATCACTGACAAGTCATTCATTAAAAGAAAAAATAACGTCTCTTACATCTTCTGGAAGCATGTCTTCCGATCGCATGGGTAGATAATATGGATTCATTATTGATAATAGACCATAAGAATGACCTAATCCAAGAACATGTCCTATTTGATGGGTAGCTACAAGACGAAGATTGATGTCATCATCATCATATCTGAATAGACAAGATGTTTTCTATATCAGTCGTAGATCAATGATTACTTTTCTGTCCACGGTTCCGTAGCATCAAATCGGATCTCTCCTACGGTTAAAAAAGAAGCGTAAGCCAAAGTTTTGCCTGGTCCGTCAAAATTACTATCATTATTTTGGTTCGTAAATGCCAAATACAAGTCAGCTTTCTCATTTTCTGATACTTCTTTGAATGTCAACAGTGAATGCGTAGCCCAGTCCTGGAATGATTGCCGAATTTGTTGACGAATTTTGGTTAGTCCAAGCGATGGAAGAGTTCCATTTCTTAAATTCCACGTAAAACAAGTCTTTGTCCTAAACAAAATTACAGCATTTAGAAATCAAAAAAGAAAAAGAAAATGAAATATGAATTCAAATACAAAACAGTATAGTATCTCACTCAAATTTGATAAATATTTACCATGACTTTGCAGTTTTAAAGGCACGTGGCATGTCTCTCACACCACATCGAGGAGTATTCATCAATTTTTTTACGCTCGCGCTAAGTGTTCCAGTTTTGGGTAGTCCGTTTTGAGCTTGAAAATCTTTCAGCATTGTCTTTAAAGCGACTTGTCGACAAAATGTTTCACTATTGGTTCCGTTTGGTTTAGATTCATTTTCACATGGATTGTAGCCATATTTGGCGAGGTATCCATAAGCATCTCGTTCTGATTTGACCACAGATGTTGTGAATCGTTTCGATCTAGAGTTTTGCACTGGCTTTGCTAAGGTATTGCGTGAATTGATCAGATTCAAGAGTAATATGCCGAATATATACAATGCATTCGTCTTCATTGTACACAGTATGAGAAGAATGTTTGATTTTATTGTATTTTATGTGGTTATATTTATACGAATTTTTCCTTCTCCTTTATTCCACGTGAGTTATATTGATGTATAGTATCTCATTACAAAGTGTTTCGGTTGCAAAATGCCAACGATTTTTAATATGATAAGAAAAGGACCTGTGCCATAAAATAAGGGGGATATTCTCTTCTTCTTTCTCATGAGAAGATACACTTACCATCTTGAAGGTGTGGGTCTGAGTTCAGAGTAGTTATACTAGTCGCACACAAACACACCCTATTCTCCCTTCAACACAATTGACTAAATTCGCCACTCCTATAAAATATTATTCTAATTATTTTATCACATCGTTAGCTTTGATGCCTAATATTCATACGGTAGATTGTATTTCGTTTAGTATCAAAAAAATTAAAGGATTTATGGATCTTTGTCATCAATTGCAACATCTTACTATCGATACATCTGAAAAAATGTTTTGAAGCAACGATTCAAAGCAATTGTCATTTATTTTCTTTATGTATTTTTGGAGTAAATGCAATGTGCATTGAAAACTTGAAATCTTTGATGATGCTACCATCTTTATTTTTTAATAATAAATAATAAAAAAAAACATGAAACTACATGAATTCGAGTTCGTTATTGTTCAGTTTGTTCAAGTTCACTCCAGAGTTTTTTTATATTTGCAACAGCAATTACTTGTTTATCTTGAGAAAAGTTAAATAAATCCCAATTTTCATTACAATTATCATCTTCTTGACAAACAAACGGTATTTTCTTTAATTCTTCTTGTTTATTTGTATTTAACCAATCGATTGATTTTTGAACAAGTTCTTTTAATATCCAACGAACTATATTTTTTTCAGCTTCACTCCAATTTCCATCATGACTACTTCTTGTTCCTCCCATATGTTGTTCTTCATATTGAGATAAAATTGTTGAAAAAAGTAATGGCATATAATTAATTGCTGTGCGCATAGCCAAACAATTCAGATGTTTTGGACCAGGAATAAGATTTGAACGACTATTTTGAAATATTTTATTAAAATGACTGAAAACATAATGACTACCATTTAAATCTAGAGATTCTTTTAAAGGAATTGTCGTGTTAATGTAAACATCGTCATAGACCCAACAAAATTCATTACAACATGTTTGAATATAATTTCGTAACAGATCATTCATTAAATTCAATGAGTCTCTATTTGATGGATGAAAAAATACAGCCAATGATTCATTTGGTGTAAGTTTTTGTTGTGAAGCTACAACTCGTAAAGCACCCATTAGAACTCCAACTGTAGCTTGTTTCACATAATCCAAATACATTTCATTCTTACTGATTGGAGCAACTATTTCGTCTGCTGTGGTAGTAGACATTGATAATTATCTATGATAGAAAGTCTAAAATCAATAATGATAATCTGTATCTTTCAATAGAAAAAGAATAAGTATTCGAACATCGTTTTTAGGCCTTTCTTATATATATATACCGTTTCAATGTGTGCAGTAAATGACGATCGATTGTGAAATTACAGGTATACATTGAGTCACCTATTACAATGGTTGATTAAGCACGTCATCATGATTTTTTACAATTTGGTGAAAATGACATCATAAAAATAAGCTTTTATCTTTTTTTTCACTTCCTTTATATGTTCTCTGTTCTATTATATTGTATATAGCTAGAAAAATTTTTTTCTCCGACTTATACTGTATTTCTTGTACTCATCTATTATATAATTACTTTTTTCTTTATGATTGATTGTTTTTTGCTATTTAATCTCTAGATTTAGCAATGGTGTATCTATTGCAGTTCGTAGAGTTATTTTATGTATTAGAGTATTTATGGAGAATTCATTTTGAGAATGATTCAGTCCTACAAAACAAAAGTCCATTTTGGAGTTAAATTCCAGATAGAAGATATTGTGAGATAGAATAACTATTGAGTTTGATTGAATGTTATTCAAGAAAAGACCTTCTGTCATTTATTTATTATATATTTACATCGGTTGATAGTATCAGTCATCTAGAACAACCAACTATAAATATACAATGATCAACAGTTCTGAGCTAAAAAATTCAGGTAGGAGGGTGAAAATAAACGTACAATATTCCTGCATTTAATTAAATCATTTATCTGATGAATTTTTATGATTATTTTTAAAAAAAACTGACTAGTGTCGATATACTGTACATTTTACGCAATGTCAACAGAAACTTAAATAAGATTGTATACGATTTAAGTTTTATAATACTTTAACCTTGTTGAAATATTTATCATATGATTCTATCGATTCATTATCTAGTTAAATATTAGATGAATTTTTTAGACAAATCTTATCAAATGGCTTAATATTAAATGACTGCTCATACAATAAAATCCTTGAGAATCAAAATGATTTATTTAAATTACTTCTACAATTTATCGTAAAACGCTTTTATGTGTCACTAAGAAATAGGAGTAGTTAAAAATGGTCCGAAAATCAGTAAATGATATGTTGAATGAAGGAGACAATGCGACCTTTTATTGAAATCGCCCCCATTATAAAAATTCGAGATCTGTCATTGATCTTTACGTAGGTAAAATGGTATGAAAGATAAGATCAGCTAGATTATTATCAAATAATTACTCTATTTCTAGAATGAAGATGAACTACATTGAATTTATAATTAACATTACCTCTCAGATTACAATAGATCTTTTTGTTAATAACAAAAGCATTCTTAAAGAGATATAATATGTCTAGGCATGTTTGAATTAAAAGTCGAACTCAAAAATGATGAGATGTTTTATCGACTACTTGACCCAAATCATCTATTAAATGGTATACAATTCTTTTTTCCTATCAAAAATCATAGTTTAGAAGTCGCCAGTCTTTTTTATTTCATAGACAAGGCGATAAATAAACTTGTATACATGGCGTTTATTATAAGACTTTTAAACATATAAGTAGTACATATTTTTAATGTTAATCTGTAGCATCCAAGAAAACAATGTAATATAGATTGAACATTACATTACTTTCTGTATAAATTTAATTTAACTTATGAATCTTAAATCAACAAAAGTATCAAAATAACATATCAATTTCTTTCTGTCGTCTATTTTCTAGTGTATGACATTCAAATGTTATTAGATCAAACCGAGAGCAAATGAATATTTATAAAGTTAAAGTATGATCATACAAAGATCACATTAGCTTGCAGAATATTAAAAAACATGTGATTAGAGTGTTCATTGTTTTTCTGGTATGAAAAGTGCCGCAGTTCAAAAAAACTCAAGAAAGATTGATTGGGTATTTTTAAAGCCGAAGTAATTATATAGAAACTTTGTTTTGTACTTCTTTACACAGTTTTAATCGACCAAAATACAGATTGATAATGTTAAAAATAAAAAATCTTTAAATATGACACAGAAAAATAAAGCCATTACTTAAAAAAATATTATCTATACTTTTATAAAGATAAAATAAAAAAGAAGTAAATCTTGATTATACACTAACAAATAACCATCTACTGAAAAGATATGTGAAGAAGCCTCCACTTCCTCAATCATGCTTCTATGATTGCAGTTATATTTCTAACGATTAACATCGAAATAGAAACTAATGGAGTTTCAACAAGAGACGTAATTAAAGACAGTTGAATGATATTAAATACTGTTTACATGTATTTATTTCCTGTATCTTTATTTAGAAAAATTTCATCCAGCTTCTAAAGAAGAAAAAGCACTTGGGGCTTCTATTCTCCTGCTTAGTTTTTTCTATTTTATTACTATATTGTTTGTTGATATATTGATATAAATACAAGATAGTATACCTCGGATACTTTATTTTAAATAAGAAAAATAATTAGAATCATTTGTACGGAACTCAACGGGATATGAATAGTATATTAAAGTTTTAATTATAGAGAGTCAGTGTTTATGTAAAAGACGTACAATACTCCAAACTAGTATTAAACAACACGCTAAAAACTCTGTTTACCATTATTAAGCGTTACTATATGAACTTTTCATAAAGGAAAACATAGCTTTTTGATATATTGCTGAATACTGATTCCAAGCATGGTACATTAATAATAGTATTGAAGCCAGATAAAACTTTTTTTTTTGCTAGTATAAATAATCTTTTTATTTGGAAATGTTTATATGATTCATTCATTAATATGGAACTCCGGCACTAATGACATTATAGAATATATACAGTGGAATATAATTTTGAACGGAAAATATCCCATGTATATAAGTGTAGGCGTTTTACTCATTTTTTTGTATGAATTCGCTTAAAAAGATTCATATCAGTAATAATCAGAGAAAAAAAACACAGAACAATCCATGTAAAAGAGACTACTGAATAGCGCTAACTACATTAGTATATTATTTTGAAAGAAAAGAAGAAAAAAAAAAGAAAAAATACTAAAAGAGAAGAACTCAAAACAATATAAAGGTTGTTGAATTTTTATTATAAATTATTATTCCATTAGTAGATCATATAGAGTATATATAGTATAAATTGATATGTTATCTCAAGTTCATATGCTACACTTACAACATATATCATATAATATACTAATAAGAATTTTTCTTTTTTTTTTATATTTTAGTTTCGCTATGCATTTTATTTGCTTAACCATCTTTATTACTGCTTTATTCTGTGCTAATGGCATCATCGAAGGAAAACCAACTGGTCCATCATCGGCCAATATAAAGGATTATGTAAAATATTTATTAAGTCTAATAGGTGTGGAAAATGAATACACACGATTTTTATCATATGTCAAAATATATCCACCAGAAGATAAGAAAATGAAAGCTCTTTACGATGAATATTTTTCATTGGAATCATATTTATCTGATTTGACAGATATTTATACGAAACATTATACATTAGAAGATATACTTAAACTTATCGATTTTTATTCCAGTTCATTGGGTAAAAAAACTCTTCAATTAAATCATGAATTAAATCACCAAATGGAAGATGTAATGTTAACGAAAATCAGTGATTATATATTTACATCTACAGAAAAAGGCTTTGATATTATTCTACCACAAATCTCAAATTAAAAGAGATTAAACAAAAAAAAATACCATATATTTTATGTCTTGTTTGGTTTCTTTCTAAATTTAAAAATAAATTAAACGATATACACTTGAAGGAAGTGTTGTTAATGCGAATAATATATTTGTCTTTTTTTGCAAAAAAACAAAAGAAAGTAATAAATGATGATATAATATAATTTTAGAAAACAAAGAACTCAAACAAGTTTTCATGCAATTCAATTATATATTTGATTTTATTAGAGAATAATATAATAAGTAGATAAAAAATTATTTAAAAGAATGAAATATTGGATTTAGGTGCAAATTATACTATTAACTATAAATATTTTTCTCGAATATATACTTTTGAGTATCATGTGATATTTAGAATAAATAGGTGTTGTCTCATAGAAGAAACATATTATCTTTTAATCAGATTATATCAATGGTATACTTCAAGTCTTGATATGTTTTGTAATAAGATTACTAAATCAGAGAGTAATTTTATACTAATAAAGAATTAGTTTTTAATTAAATAAACGACCTCATTTCATAATTTTGAAGATATTAAAATATTATATAAATACATTTTTTTTAATTACTTCTATATTTAATTACCCTTGAAGTTGTTTAGAAAAATTTTAATTATTATACAAAAAAAATAATCTAGATGATATTAAAAATTGTCCTTAATTTAAATAGTATTAAATATTCATTGAAGAAATTATTTTGTAACAAATGATGAAGATACAATGATTATACTTATATAAAACTCTTCATTGAATTTATGATTTAACCTGTCTTCTTCGATTACACATTTGACATTCTTGTATAGAATTTAGACAATTATGTGTGACACATACAATCTAATCACTAAAGATATTCAATAATAATCTTACATAACATCGAACATTGACCTAATTTCATTTATGAAATAGATTTTTTTTTTCGTATATCATACTTTAATCAATTTTGTTTTTTGTTCTTTGAATGTCCCAAAACAATTGATTTAATAAAAAAAAAGACGAAAGTGTGAGATTTGTTTGACCTTGTGGAATTGAATGTTGATAGGAACAAAAAAGTAATAATTTTTCTAATAAAAATAAATGATATTATGTAGAGCAACATTGGTTGAGGTTACTCAAAAAAGACAATTATTATTGTTAATGAACGATGGAAGAGAACAAAGATCAATTTACATATGGACGTCAGAGAGAAAATAAATTCAGGTGCTTTTGTATTGTTTGTAGATTAGAAATTGAATGACATAGTCTTCATTTATCATACATGCTGTTGTGTCCTTCTGCACGGAAGGAGAAGAAAAAGAGAAGAAAAATGTTGGACATTTTCAAAGTATTATATAATTTGTATTTTAGTTTTTATTATACATACATATGAATATAGTATTAAGATCTGTCTTATCTTTCAAAATAAATATTGTTAATTGAATTTGGTAAGAAAAATAAAATCATTGTTTTAATTTAGTATAATCTGTTTGAAAAAAAAAGAAAACTACTGACTAGAGAATTATGTGTTCTCAAGAGAAGTAGTGATTAATTATATCTATTGTTATTAGATGACCTTCGTTTTGATTAAGAAAAAAGTTGAAGGCATATTTGTAATGATGATTAGAATGTAATGTCTAGTCAAATATAAAAATGAGTATGTAATATAGATAGACATATATGTAATTCCATTTTCTCGGATAGTTAGAAGAATTATGAAAAAAAGATAAAGTGGAACGAGAATAATAAAATCGGAAATTGAATCATGTTGAGAACGATCATAAATATACACATGTTAATATATTATCATATAGAAACACCCAAGGACTTATATATTCGTCCTGCCATCTTGGCGTTTCAAGGCCTACCGGAGAGCACGATTATGACATCGTCAAAATTATATATATATGTATATGCGAAGTGAGATTTAACTAATTGTTAGATTACATCTTGATGTTAAAAGTTCATTTTTTCTTTCTCAAGATTTTAATATCTATATTAGAATGTGAGTCACTTCCGATAGATTTTCTATCCTCTGTAATTCATCCTTTAAGAAAAAAGCTTTTTACTATCTTCCGTGTGAACTCTAGATTAGGGTAATTAAGTATTATATCTTTAGTCATGAGAAATGTGCACTTCAAATATTTGTATCATTTCTTTTTTTTTATAGATAATATGCATGAACAACATGATGTTGCAGATCCGAATTTAAATAATAATCCATTACGTAAAATGGTTCAATTTAAAGATACAATTCTAATTCCGACTCAATCGGCAACATCAACTAGTCTCTTAACATCTTCGTCAACTTCACTTACACTTCCATTAATTGCAGAAAAACCAGGTGCACGTTTTAAATTTCTTATACTTCTTCTTAGTCTTTTTATTGCATTGACGATTGGTTTTATTCTCAGTCTTTTACTTGTTACTCAATTAAATCATCATGTACCTAAACATACATTATCATCTCAACAATTTCATTCAATATTATCTAAACAAAATATAACGAATAATAAGAATAAAAATCGTCTATTTGAACATCTTGATTCAGTATGGATTGATGAATTAGATTTTAATACTGATATTTGTCATAATTTTTATGGCTTTGTTTGTCGAAAATGGTTAACAAATCATCCATTATCACCACTTGATTTTAAACGAAGTTGGTTAACAGAAAGATCACAAGATATTCGACAAAAATTTGCTTTAACATTAGCTAATTTAAGTGAAATCTATACATATAATTATCAAATGGAAATTAAGAAAAATCAAACTGAAACAACAACCAAAGAAATGGATATCGTTGATTTTGAAGGATTAACATCTGTAAAAAATGAGTAAGCGTAAATATACTTACATAAGTTTTTTTCGATAACAGACATTATTATTCTAGACTTGAACAATTTTATTCATTTCATGATGGATATGAAGATGAACATCATAAAATAGTCAAACGTCAAACACCTTCAACTCAAAATAATTTATCGCAATCTATATCAAATATGTTTCTCTATTATAATCAATGTATTCATACATCTGAATCTTTACTTCTCGAAGAATTAAGGCAATTAGCACATGATCGGTTTTGGTTTACAAATAATTATGAAATAACATATACAACCAATCATTTACATTTTCTTTTTGAACAAATGATTGAACATCCATTAATGCATATATGGAATATAAATACAATAAATCTTGGTACACAAATTATACTTCATATTCAAAGAAAAACTCAAGATCAACAAACATCTTTTCAACCACATTATATTGAACAAGCTAGTTTATTTGAACATTATGTCAAAAAACATCATATTGATTTATGTTATCAATCATCACGTGTTGGTCCTTTAGCAAATACATTAAAAGAATATAAACAATTATTAACACTATCATTATCATATACAAATTCTACAATAAGTGATGATTTACATAATTTATTAGCTGAAAAAAATTCTTTACCAATTATTTATTCATCTGTACGACATCCAAATGATTTAGGAGATTTAATTCAATTTATGTTAGATAAACAAATGATTGAATCATTAAATGATACGCATATTTATAATTTATTAGTCAATTTTACTCGTGATTTAGAACAATCTCTAATTAATATACCAATATTTCGTAGTACAATATCATATCAATGTCAATTATATCTTAATTATTATATTCAATTTCGATCATTAAATAATACAAAATTCGATGCATGGTTTGATTATATTTCAGCATCAATAATACATTTAATTGTTCATTCATGGCCAGGTGATGCATCATATATATGTTTATATTCTACAATAGTTCGTCATAATCAATTAGAAATAATACCCTACTGGAATTCATTTATTGAATATACTAAAAAACAAATCAAAGATATTTCTTCACCAATTATAACCGTTGAAATACGTTTAATAGATTTTTTTCAACTTGATTCAGTATTTCGATTTTTATTTGCTGATCAATATGCACATTATTGTAATTTAATGGTTTATAAATATGGTCCGAAATTATTACCATTTGTTAGTGTTTTTCATGAAGGAATACAAATCAGTTTAAAAAGTCTTTGGAAACAAAGTTTACATGAGAAGTCAATCGAACAAATAAGTAAGATAAACACTATTATACGACTAGAAATATGATGAATAAAATCATATAAAGAAGATAAGGGTGGGTGTGAGTGCATAAAGAAACCACAGTCAATCACACTCATATTCTAAGTAACACCAACACCCCCAAGATGCTCTAAATCAACAGATGGCAGCTTTAGCAGAGAAAAAATATGATGAAAAGAGTACAGTTGTCCTAGGGTTCACGCGGATCCATAGCACCATTTTCTTTATCTATTAGACTTATCTGTGATTTGAAATAAGGATGATATAGACCAACATAGAATTAGAGATGATATAAAGCGATAGGTCAATCACAGAAGTCCTTGATGTAATTTTGAATGAAACTCTGTGAAATGGGTCCGCATGGATCCCACGAAGGGTTAAGAATTGAACATACAATGATGATGTTCATTTTAATTTTTTAATGATAGATTCAAATAACTTACTCTTTTTATTATCTCTTTTCTTTTGAAAAATATATATTTATTAATAAAAAAGTTCATCATACTATTTTCTTTTTCTACTGAAGATATTCAATCATTATCATTACCATTCAATCATATACCAAAAGATTGTTTAGCTTTACTTGAATATTATTATCCGTTTACTTTATCATCATTTTATGAAGAATATATGTTAAATAAAACTGAAGAACTTTATTCAATAGCTTATCAACTTCGTGATCATCTTATTTTAAGTAATTTAAATAATCAATTTTTATCATCTCTTCAATTTCATATAAAACCTGAACGTTTGAAATTATTTCATGATCTTTTTCCAACAACAACACATATTCCATATGAATATTATTTTATAGAAAATAATTATTTATCAACAGCATGGAATATAATTGAAAGTTCTCATGAAAAATTACTTCAACCTACGCATGAATTTTTTGAAATTAATGGTTATCATACAATAAAACAAGGAATTTTTCTACAACCGACTGTTGCTGAACTTTATTCAAATGAAACAACACGTATAGGTGCACTTTTACTTATTGCACATGAACTTGGTCATGCTCTATGTCCATGTGGAATAAATTTAACTGAACGTGAATATTTTGCTGATTTAATTGCATTAAATTTACTTATAAATTATCAACAAGAACAATTAAATCTAACAACCAAACAATTAAATTATATAAAAACATTTTTTATTACATATGGCCAATCAGAATGTACACATATTAATCGTGAAATGATTTCAATAATGAATAATGAATTACATATTAATCGAGTATTAAAAGGAAATGAACAATTTCAAACAATATTTAATTGTTCATTGAAACAAAATAAATATGCAAAAAAAATCAATAGTTTATTACCGGAAATATGTACAGCATGTAGAGAAAAGAAGAATGAATTAGTTTCATAAATATAATACAGTAAAGATCAACGAATACATTTGTATTTTATTCATCTTCTTTTCTTCGAAAATAAATGTAGGATAAACTTGTATCGTAATAATTTTTCAATGTTTTTACAAATATATATGTATGCTTATTATTATTGCAATGATTTTTAGTATGTAATAAGTATTTTCTGGACAAATATTTATAATTATATATGACAACAGCGAGTAGTAGGATTTACATTTGATGTAGTTGGAGATGAGAGTGTTATTATATTGGAAGTTCTCCTTCGTAGACATCTTACAGTGTCAATATTTTCCAACATCTATAAACATCACGCTAGTTTTGAAATATAAATATTTGTTTTTCATTTTACTTTGCCGAGAAGAATTGAAAAAGCTTCTTTAATGTTGATGTTATTTTTGGCGGATGTTGCTAAGTAATCAGTGAATTGATGTCTACGAGAAAATTCATTTATAAAATCTTCATTGATGTCAGTACCGTCTCTTTTTAAATCACACTATAATAATTATAGAATTATTTAATTTTCAAAAGAAATATTTTACTTTATTGCCAATAAGTAAACATGGCACTTGATTATTCTCATGAATATCAAGTTTTTTATCAAAATCATCTTTCCATTTTGCTGCACTGTTCGTTAAGCTTACTGGTGTAGTTATATCAAACACGATAAGACAGCCAGCTGCGTCTTTGTAAAATAATTGAGTCATACCTCCAAATCGTTCTTCACCGGCGATATCCTTATTAAAAATAATGTGATTTTTAAAAGAAAAATAATTATGAATATCTGCAAACCCAAATATGAAGATGAACAATAGTATTGGGATCGTATTGAATCTTTTGAACAGCTAAATCAGCACCAATCTAAGCGATTTAATTTAATAAACTATATTCTAATTAAATAAATATAACATACGGTAGTGCGATAGGTTCCTGAAAAAGTATTTTTTGTGTAGCGATTTATAATCGCTGTTTTGCCAGTATTACGTTCACCAATAACTAAAACTTTGAATCGATATTCTCGTTTCTCGTTTTCGAGTGGTATCGATATTGACGGTTTTTTTCGTTTAATTATCTTAAAAAGAAACAGTAATAAAATCATATTAATATTCTCAGATTTATACTTCGTCGATCAACGTTTTCAACGATTTTTCAATATTGATATTTTCTTTATTTGATGTTTCAAAAGAACAACAAGAACCAAGCATTTGACAGTAATCTTTCATACTACCTATGGCATAATCAGATTCTTGGCTTTTCTCAAGATCACACTAAAAAAAAAAAAACATTAACTATTGAAAAAAATGAAAACTATCAACTTTTAATTAGACAGACTTTATTTGCTAAAAGCATCCATTGCAAATCATCTGATTTATTTACATTTCGAATGTCATTATGCCATCCTAATACATTATCATATGTCTCTGGACGAGATAAATCAAACATAATGATGCATCCATCTATGTTCTTAAAATATTCGTTTATTTTTGTTTTTCCTCGTTGTGAACCAGCAATATTCTATAAATAGAAAGTTATTTTATTAAGAATAAATTTATTTTAGATCACTTTTGTACAAATATTTTTATTGAAATATCAGCACCTTGATTAGTTTTTAATTTTATTGTAAGAATATCACATTCTTTCTAGAAAAAAAAATGGAGCTGATAAATAAAACTTCTAAGGAAAAACAAAAATTATATTTACAGTTCTAGTAGTATCATGAGAGAATGCTTGTTGTTGAAGTCTTTTGATATAAGAACTTTTACCAGTTCCGCTATCACCAATTATCAGAATATTTAATTGGCTAATTGGAGCAGGTGGTGTAGCCATTATTGTAGGATACTTTAAGTCTTTTGTTTTTATTAAGATAGTGAAAGACAAAAAACCGAGTATATTTATATTTACAGACTGATAAGAATAGAAAATTCTCATGTTGGAATGAGTCATAATCACGAGATAAATATTTGTATTTCGTCTGTCTTTTAGTTTTTCACATTAAAAAGTGTTACAAAGCTATTATTTACACTTATTTTCCAGTTCTTTTTTATGTTACACGTACCATTCATAATGAATTACTTCAATATTTATCATGATCCAGTGAAAGATTTTGTTTAATATGTATCAAAATAAAAAATGTCAATTAGAACATACGATAAGTTGAAATATTAGTATTCAATTAACTGGATTCATTGATATTAAAGTTTGATAGTATGTAATATATCCTATTTATACCAAAAGCAAAACTGTATCTCATATAGTCAGTATCGCGATTTTCATACGAAGTTAAGTTTGTATGTAATCAATCATATTAAATCGATATTAACATATATGATGCAAAGATATTATATAATTATCAAGTTAATGTCTTAAGTAGAGTTTTTTTTACTCAATGACTTCATCCTTTCTTATAACTTTCGTAATAAACTATTCTTTTGCATGAAGATCAAAAAAACCAGTGATTTAATTTTACTGATGGATTATATAACATTCGTACTTTAAGTTATATATAAGTCGTCGATATTGAAAATTGCAAACCTTTATATGGTCAATATTATGTTGTGTCTTGTTATCTTCTTGTCGTTCTTTGTACGAGTATCTTTTTTTGCTTCGCTTTGTAATAAAAAAAAATACGAAAAGAAAAAGAACATCATTATTATATGATAAGAATCTAGTAAAACAAAATAAAAAAAACATTTATCAAACCAAATGCAAGGAAGATACATGATAAAATGGTTAATTTTGTTTCTAATCACTGTGAAATATGCTCATACAGTTGAAATATTTATTAAAAAAACCAATAGTAACGATGATCAAGATGTAGAACAATTACAAAGTTATGCTAATAAAACTTATCAAATACCTCTCTTTCAAAAACGTTATGTTACAATACGAATTAATCCAGATGAGCTTCGTGGTAACAAAAATATCAAAAACAATAAGATTGTAGGATTTAAATTTCAAGTTCAAACAACAGATACTCGAATAGTGCGTATTCAAAAAGAAGTTATGGCACCAACAAAAGAAGTAAATGCAAATAATTCAAATAATGTCTTACTAGAAGATTTATTTATCTGTAAGTATATAGTTTTATTATAATTCGATAATTTGCAAACTTTTGAGAAGTTTAAAATAGGATTTTTACGTATAAGATTAAAAGAATACGAATTTTTCTTTATGCAATTAATTCATAAGCTTTTAAGTCTTTCTAATCAAATTAAACATTCCTTTTCAATGCATGTTTTTCATTCTTTAAGTATGACATATTTTCGTACGTCGAGGGAATAAAAAACAAGATAAAATCTTTCCACATGCAAAGGTAGATATTAAAGTCTTCGTAACCTTTAAATACGTTCTCATAATATTAAACTTATTAAATATGTATCACTAATAGATGAATAGTTTTCAGTAAACTATTGTAGTTTTATTTTCTGTTGATTTTAATCAGATATGATACTGATAATACTTTCATAATAAAAATGAATAGATACTTCAACAATGTCATATCATGACTACATATATTCATAATACTTTTTTTCATTCTTATCTTTGTACTTTTGTCTCATAAATGTGTTTAAATTATTTGACTTTCTTTTATAAATTATGTTAATAAAATCCAGTTTTGAAATTTTATGATCAAATAAAGTCCGATTTTATTTATAGTACCTGAAAAAAATGCACTTGGTCATATATTTAATGCTTATCCATCGCCGACATTAATTCATCTTGATAATCAATTAGCAATTGATATAACATGGTTAATAGAAAGTACGAGGATGGAAGAAACAATCTTAACATTTGTTATGGATGTATTTTATAAAGATGATTCTAAATCATCCTATACATGGTCATTAAAAGTTCTTGTTATACAACCGAAACGTACAATAGATAGTGTGTTTATGATGATATTACCATTTTTAATAGTATTTATTTCAATACAAATGGGTATATTACTTGATACAAAACTTTTAATTGGTCTTGTTAAAAAACCTAAACCAGTTATAGTTGGTTTTCTTTCACAATATGGTCTAATGCCATTTTTAGCAATGGGTATAGCAAAAGTTTTTAAATATACACCGTTATATAGTCTTGCTCTATTTGTTATTGGATGTTGTCCAGGTAAAGTATAAATAAAAGAAAAATATATTTTTTATACAAATAAAAAAGAAAATTTTTAGGTAGTGGTGCTTCCAACCAATGGACACTTTTGTTCGATGGTGATGTTAATTTATCAGCTGTAATGTCATTTGTATCAACTGCTACATCTTTTGTTATGATGCCACTCTACTTCTATACATTAGGACGTATTTATACGGATGAATTACATATACGTGTACCATTTTTAGGTCTTGTACGATCATTGGCACTTGTTGTTATACCATACAGTGTTGGTATTGTTATTAGTCATTATTCACCAAAGACGCGTAAAATTGTTGAATCTCTTGTTAAGCCACTGATGTTATTTCTTCTAATATTTTTTCTTGTTTTTGGTACAATTGTTAATTGGTATTTACTTACAATGATTGATTTATATACAGCATTAACAGCACCATTATTACCTTATTTAGGATTTTTACTTGGTGCTTTTTTTGCATGGATATGTCGACTTGATTGGATTCATATTAAAACCGTTGGTATTGAAGCTGGAATACAAAATACTGGTATTGCATTCATGATTATATTATATTCATTTCCACAACCTTATGCAACACAAGCAATTGTTGTTCCACTTGTCGTAGCTTTCTTAACAACAAAACCATTCTGGCTTGTTTATGTTATTCGAAGTCAAATAATTAAATATAAAAAAAGAAAAGAATTAGAGAATAGTAAGAATATATTAACATCAATAACTAATAATAAAAAATTAATTCTGTTTAGGTAAGGAGAAACCAATTTTAAACAATGAAATAAATAATACAAAAGAAGACGCTGCCAAAATGATGCAAACATTATAAGAAAAAGAAGAAACGAAAGAAAAAAACGAACAATCGTTATTGTTATTATAGATCTTTTTTTTTATTACTTTTTCTTTTTTCATCAACAATGTTTATACATACACTTGTGTGTGTATTTTGTTAGTATCGATTTCAATGTTTGTACTGATTTTTTTTCTCCTACCATCGATCGTTTTTCTTGCTTTATTTCATCTTTCTCTTTTTTTTATTTGAGTGATCAATAAAAATAACATTTTTGAATCACAGAGAAAAAAATTAAAAGGATAATATCATAAGTTGTTTTCTTAAAAAATAAAAGAAAAATAATGAATACTATTGATTC
This sequence comes from Adineta steineri, assembly GCA_905250115.1. NCBI lineage: Eukaryota > Metazoa > Rotifera > Eurotatoria > Adinetida > Adinetidae > Adineta > Adineta steineri. The sequence continues at coordinate 5,366 of CAJNOI010000399.1, read as the reverse complement.
TCATCAACAATTTAAATATGAATATATTATTGGTACATCTTTGGTAAGTTGTTGTTGTTGTTGTTGTTTTTTTTGTTTATTAGAAAATAAAAATTTCTTTATTCAGTCAAATGTTCTTCAACGTTCGAATCAAGTACATTATAAAATAATTATGAAAATTTTCTATCGCTTCTTTTTTTTTATTTCTAATTAGATCAATTCAAATCTTGATACAAATAAAGAACATCATGTATTACATTATAAAGAAAATTATACACCACCTATTCCAATAACTGAACAACCTGAAAAACAACAACAACAACAACAACAGCTTCAAATAATTGGTTCAGATTTTAATTCAAAAATATCTAATCATCAATTATCATCGAAACATGTTTATTCTTCTCTTGTTCCAAAATTTAAATTATCAAGAGTTGATCAAACTATGTTACAATTACCAAAACGAACAACGTTTTTGGCTAATAAAAAAACACAAAACAATATGTATCCAAGGTATAAAATAAAAAGAATACTCATAGAACAATTTATAAGTTTTATGTGTATGATTTAAAAAAAATAATCAACAGAAAAGATAATTAATTTTGTTTATAGAACATGGATTTCGCAAGGTTCTCTTCCAGTCAATAATACAACGTCGAATAAATTACCTGTTATTTCTTCAAATCATCGTCAAAATGCGGCTACACAAAATTCTGTTAATGTAGGTGAGCGTGTATCATACATGTGTGTAATCCTTTTTTTTCATTCACATTATAAATTCCATTAAATGTAATATACAAGTATGCGAGAGAACAAGATTGTTATATAACAGTTTGAGTGTTTAAAAATCGAACTTTTTAGTTGTTCTTTGATCATACTATTTATTTGTATTACTTTAAGAAATCGATCATGTTACAACGAACACAAGCAAATGCAACATTAAATTCAGCTATAACAATTTTGAAAAAAACATCTACAAATAATAATCAAACATCACCGAGATTATTCAGAAAAATTCAACAATCGAGTAATACTACAGGACGGGATACAGCACCACTTAAATTACCTCCATTATCGAAAAAATTATCATCAGGTAAATTACATAGAACAAACATTTCATTTTATATATATAATATTTTTTAGTTATTAAATCAAAGTCAACAGATAATATTCAAGATTCACTGTATGCTTTACATTTAATATATTTTCCAGATATATTTTCAAAAATTTTTTCAGACGTTTTCATGCATCTTCGTCAACTCCCATAAATCGACTTGTCTTACAACCTACACCAGTTCTACCAATTTACACATCAAATTATCCAGTAACATTATTTACTCAACAACAACATTTACCAGTAGTAAAAGATCGTATGATCAAAGCTAATCTAACACAAAAAGCGAATTTTAAATGTAAATCACCGCCTTTCTTCCGATCAGAAAGTTCGCTTAGTCGATCAACAGTTACAGTAGTAGCTACTTCTCAAATACAAACAAAATCAAACAATCCACTTAAAGTATTCATTTACTTTTATCAATTTAATTTATACCATCTTGAGGGTGTGAGTCAAGAGAAGACAGCTACACCCACACCCTTCTGTTAGTAATATCAAGGATACTGCTCACAAGATATGACGGAAACAAATAAAAAGGAATTATAAAAAATATTTATTTCGTGAGAATAGCTGTTGATATAAGTAAAGAATACATATCGTCTGCTAGCATTATCATTTGCACTAATCTGCTTACATTCTGATACAGTTATCTTATTCTTTTCTTTGAACTTGTAGCATATGATTGCAAGTTCATTACTTAGCGAAGCAGATCGTAATAAATTAAATCGATTATTTCAACAACTTGATACAGATAAAGATGGGTATGCTAAAGACTACTTTTTAAAACATCATTATTTACAAAAAAATTCTAGGCATCTAACATATACTCAAGTACAAAAATGTTTACCATCCAATTTACCTCGTGCTCAAGAAACATTCTTTCGTGCAGTTCGTAGTACAGAATAAGGCATATTAAAATTGTTCTATTTACATTTATTTTTTCCTTTAGTTATATGATATAACAAGTGATATAACTTATTTTGGTTTACAAGAATTTTATACTACAGCTGTACTTGTTAATATGATAGCTGAGCAAGAGTAAGATAAAGATTATTTTGTTTTTTCCTTTATATAAATAGTTTTAAAATGATTTAGTTCACATATATGGAATACATTATTAGATGATGTTGATTTTAATTATTATCATGATGATATAGTTGAATTACTCGAAGAATTTGATAGTCGTTATTCACCTGTAACATCAACAATAAATTTTGATAATCTTGTTGCATTAATTATGAATCGAACAACAAATGGTAAATATGAACGTATTACAAAAGAATTAGAAAATCTTATTTCGACAATAAAAATAATGAAATTTACTCGATTAGAATTTATTGCACTTATACCAATTATTATTTATATTGAATCATGTCTTGATCAAGGAAAAGCATTATTTCGTTTTAATGATAACTCTATACTTGATTTACATATACAAAAAGCATTATTAATTTAAATGTAATCATAATTAGTTTATCAAATGTTAATTTTTTTTCTTAAGTGAAATATAATTTAAAATAAAGCAAAAAATATATATTTATTGTTCTTCTCCAGACGATTCTAAATGGAGATAAGTTGTAATCAATAATTCTTTTAGACGTTCCCCATTTTTAAATGTTTCTTTCCTCTTATATTTAATTTTAGTCGATTTGTGTCTATTTTCATGTGAAGAAAACATAATATAGACGTGCATAAACGAGCTATTACTATGTTTTAAATTCTTCCGCATCTTTCGTTCTACAGTACACACAATGATATGGATAATTTCATAAAAAAGATAATAACTTAAAAATTATTTTGTGAATTTAAAGACCCGGGTCTTCTATTATGGATTTTACGTTATTTTTGCAAAAGGGTCTTGTATTATGGGGAGGGGGGTCGTTTATTATAGGGTGGGGTTTAATTTGTGTACGTCTTTTTCTTCTAGATTAGAAAATGAATAATTACGCATTTCTAAATAGTTTGATGCAATTATACAAAGGTAGCATCAAAAGCTACCAAGAAGAGATGATCATCATCATACATTGGATGTTAATCAAATGCGGATATGGTTATATAGAAAACGACAAGGTAAGACTTATATTGTTGAATATAATTCTTATGTATACATTTCTATAGGTCGACGAGTTAATTCATTTCGATGAACGTGATGAAAAAGGAGTATGGATTAATTATATGGTGGATGGGAATACTGCTTCCATGAAATCTTCGGAATAGTCCCGAACCGGCCGTTTCTGTGCCGGATTGTTCGACCTGGGATTGTACTTTTTTAATTCAGCATTTAAAATCAGCAATTTTATATCCACTCAATATACATGAAAATGTGCTCAGTTAGTAAGTTTAGTAACAAAAAGGTTTTTGTTAAATATTGTTTTATTTTTTGTAGTAAAGCCGAAGCACTTAACTCGTTAGAGTACTATATTAAGAGACGAATACATGAATTAACTCGTTGATTATGCGCAAGAAAAAATATGGCTCAATTTAAAATTTGTCATGTATTCTTTTGAAAGAAGAAAATAAAATAACAACGAAAATTTAAATAATCATTTTAGGAAACCTTCCTTTATATTAATATTTTAAAATATATAAATTAATAATTAGTATAAAATAGAGAAAAAATTATCTAAATTTAATATATAGAATATACTTGATTTACATATACAAAAAGCATTATTAATTGAAATGCAATCATAATTTGTTTGCCAAAAAATGTTATTTTTTTTCTTCTTCAGTGAAATATAATTTAAAATAAAGTAAAAAATATATTTATAGTTTTTATTGCAATAAATTAATAAGAAAAAATAATCAGATTTAGACGATCCTTGCAGGAATAGAATATATTCAAAAACGAAAATTCACGAAAAACGATTTAGGTGTGTGTTTGAGGGTGTGAGTATGAATATAAGAATATCTTAATTATCTCAACCACACACACACCCCGACCTCAGATTCGACGTCTGTACATCGGAATATCTCAAGAAATGTCTTTTCCGGAAAATCGGTGTTTGATGTTTTTTGTTACCCTACGGACACACATGCAAGCAAAAGAGCAAACGATTTTATTCCTGCTGGACTCTTCTCTACGAGAATGAGAATAGAAAGAAATAGTCAGGGTACCAAAAAATTAACATTGAATCTTTTATCTATATTAAATATGATAAACAAAATGTGATTTTATTGTCCATTTGAAAAGTATAGAAAGAGAAAAGATATGGATAAATATTATTCGATCGATCGAATCGATTCATTCGATTAAAGAAATTCTATATAATATATGTACTTCTTTTTTTTCTAGATATTCAGATGGATAAAACACCATTTTTAAGTACTATGCTTGCATTGTACAAAGATAAATTAAATGATTATCACAATCAGATAATAATAGTAAGTCATTGGATAATGATTAAAGCTGGCTTCGGTAATGTGGAACAGGGAAAGGTAAGATATATTGATTAGATTTAATTACTGTTGTATGCTTTTTTATAGGTGGACGAGTTTATTCATTTTGATGAACGTGATGAAAAAGGAGTATGGATTAATCATATGGTAGATACGAAAAAAGTATCAGCAAATTACTTGATGGAAAAATATATATTTGCCGTTGAATTTTCAGTAAGTACCAACAAGATAATTATTATCATTAATCCTATGACGATGGTTCCTGCAGCAGGATTCCATCAATTTCCGACGAAATCCCTGCGAAAACTCGCTATTTTCGGGCTGGACCCGCCCGGAATCCGATGGAGAAGTGAGGTAACCGTATTCAGCTGCCGGTTCCGACCCAAATCAGATAAATCCGGTCTATGGGTTTTACATTATTTTCACAAAAGGATCTTCTATTATGGGGGGAAGGGTTCTTTTATTATAGAGTGGGGTTTAATTTGTGTACATCTTTTTCTTCTAGATTAGAAAATGAATAAGTATCCCTTTTTGAATAGTATGATGTCATTATACGAATGTAGTATCAAAAGCTACCAAGATGAAATAGTTATCATAATCCACTGGATGTTGATTAGAGCCGGTTATGGATATATAGAAAATGGAAAGGTAAGACTTATATTGTTTAATTTCATCACTTATGTAAGCATTTCTAAAGGTCGACGAATCAATTCATTTTGATGAACGTGATGAAAAATTCGTTCGATGGGATTACTGCTTCTATGAAATCTCCGGAATCGGCCGTTTCCGTGCCGGATTGTTCGACCTGGGATTGTATTTTTTTTTTCTTCTTAAGTGAAATATAATTTAAAATAAAGTAAAAAATATATTTATA